>JBBJLR010116994.1:0-20146 GCA_037577145.1 Brachypetersius gabonensis | reverse complement strand
CTTGCTGGTTGAATAAAATCAACTTTAAGTGAAAATTTGCCTGGGGTATGAATAATTTCAAGGCTCACTGTATATATGTATCCATAAATTTAATTCATTTAACTTTTTCAATGCAAAATACTACATGTAAGAAGTGCTCTATAGTTGCAGGAAAAAAGTATTGGGACACCGCGGCAAGGTGAACGGTTTTCGGGGAATAACCCCTGAGCTACTCGGGCTAAAAATACAAATGAGGGCTCGCTGGAAAGGTCTCCTGGAGATCTACCAAGCTGTTTGACGTGTCTGAGTTAGCTACAGCCTTGTGTGAAAACATCAAGAAAAAATATATTTATTGACACAAAAAAGCAAAAAAGAAGGAGGATATTTGCATATTCTGCGTTGTTGTGGGGATTTCCGTGTGAAACTATTAGTTTGGTTCTGCGTGTGACTGAATCCGCGACTCCTGATCCGCTGGGGTATTACTGTATCTTAAATCTAGTCAGTATATCTAACATGGCTCATTATGATCATTACATAATGTATTTACATAATATATTTATTATTACCATAATGTTTATAGCCTTTTTGACTGTTGATTTTTTATTTTATTTTATTTATTTTTTTAAATACATTGCAAATCAAGAAATAATGTTGGAAAAAAGTACAATTATATTCCAACAGGAGGAAAATCTGTGGAAAAAACTTATAACTGTCATAAGCCAGTCATTTTTTATATAGTTTGCTTTGAATCACCTTGTGTCAAACTGTCTTATCTTTGTCATACTGAGGAGATTAAATAAAATAAATGTGAACACATGTTTTACTGTGACAGGCTGCAAAGAGCCTAAAGATAAAAGAAGCCTAGATAAAGGAGCTCCAACCACTCAGCATTCAGCACCACCAGTATACTGATCACCGCCTGATCATCTGGAATCATCTGCAAAGATGGTCTTTGTTCTGCTTGAATGATTCATACGTAGGTCACTGTGTGTCTTAACAAACAAAAACATTCCTCTGAAACTGGTCAGATTCAGGGACTGGACTGAACATGAAAGTCTTTGAAAGTCCTTCAGGAAGCCTGGAGAACCGTTCCTCAAGACCACATTAAAAACACAAGAAAGTCTGGATCCCTGGAAGCAAAATATGAAGAAATGAAGGGCGACTTTTCACAGTCCATTGAAATAGAAAGCGTAATTATATTAATTACTGTAAAAATAAAGAGCAACGTCAGGTCACACTAAGGGTCAAAAACAGCTCCTCAGATCTCTGCGTCTGAGGAACATGCTCAGATTGCGAGGTGCTAATTGTAGCCTTGCTTCAGGATAATCCCTGAGATGGCACCAAAGAAACAAAGATAATTCTATGAAATATTAGATGAAAATGTGTAATTACTGGAGGCTGATGAGGGCACACGAGGAGGTTCCGTCCTCAAGGCTGTGAAACAGACTTCAAAGCTCAACAAAATGCCATCGGACTTCAAACGCCAGAGTCGCGCCTTGAGGAACCGCTTCCTATCACTCAACCTTTCACTATCTCACAATGACCTTCACAAGCTGATCAAAGGTGATTAGAAAACAAAGACCCTACGAGGGCTTTCCAGGAGGAGGAGACGATTTGATTTGTCTTTTTTTTTTTTGGATGTACAGTACACTGGGAATATTTCATCCAAAAAATTCTAAACTATAAAGTTTTATCCAGAACATCCCACCAAAAAAAACACTACACTCAGTGACTTGAGGCAAGAAAGTTCTTTTGCGCAGCACCTGTCCAGCAGAGACACCGCAGGCTAAATTGAAAACCTGACTCTTATTCAGGCTTGTTTTTGAAATTTGGCAACTGAATTTTAAATGAAAGCCTCAGGTTTTTCACTCTAGAGGTTTGTTTTATGCAGAATTTCAGGGCAAAACACACAGTTTCATGTGAAAAAAAAAGAAAAGAAAATGTGGAACATAATTTAGGCTGTGTTCCCATGTTACCATAGCAACACTGTCTGAAAATGTTCACAGCAGTCCAAAGTGCCGCATGAGAATGGCCCTAAAAAACTCTAATGTAGTCAACTCATGATTCCGTTTGATACGCTCATGTTTTCTACTCAGAAAGACTGAAAACAATTAAGTGTTCTAACTATCAGGACTTTAGATAGATGGTCTTTAGTTAGATGGTCTTTGTTCTGCTTGAATGAGTCATACGGAGGTCACTGTGTGTCTTAACAAAGAAAAAACCTCTGAAACTGGTCGGGTTCAGGGACTGGACTGGAAATGAAAGTCCTTCAGGAAGCCTGGAGAACTGTTCCACAGGATAACGTTAAATTTACAAGACAGTCTGTATCTTTGGAAGAGAGGTATGAAGAAATGAGGGATGACTTTCCTACCAAATTTATAGTGAAGAAAAATGATGAGTGCATTCATTTCTGGCACAGTTTAGTAATAAGATTAGAGCTGGATGGTGGAGGGCTACTGACACAAATGTGCTGGACTGGGTTGTTGACTGGTGCTGGAAAGTTTGTCTGGTTGACTTGGAATTATATTAACTGCGTGTTGCATCAATTCACCAGAGCGCCCCTCAAATTTCCACTGGTGCCATTTTGGGTAGGTGCTGGAAAACCAGTTTATATGTTTTGATCTGCATCAGAGATGTCCAAGTTGCTTGTAGCAAAATAATAGTTCATTTAAATAATTAAATTAATTGCCCTAAAATGATTTAATCAAAACCTTCTATTTAATACTTGGCACCCATGTTATCTATACACTGAAGAAAGTAATGCATCACGTGCACTGATTATAATTTATTCATGCATTTCCATGCGTCACTGTTTAACAGCACAGTAATTCTCCTTTCAGCCCGTACAAGCAGAAATAAAGATAAAACCGTCCTCGCTCGCACTTCATTTGCATTTCAGAAGCAGATGAAACACAGTCGCTCCAATTTCTGAGGCTGAATAAGTGGTGAAGTTTTTCTGAGGAGGGGCATTATTCACACTCTACAACTATAAGCCTATGAAATGATGTCTCACCCAATAAAAAAAACTATGTAAAAGAAACCCCCACAATGTAAAGTTTTAACCTTTGACTTGAAGATCATTGCACATGCAGTTTCCTTCATTCAGTTCAGTTTACAATGTCATTTCAATGTATGTTGTTCATTTATTTAAATTAATTTTTTTTATATGGTGCTTTTTACCGCCCATGTTGTCACAAATCAGAATCCAGATTTGAGCCCCTAGCGTGAGTGTGTGAGAGTGTGTGTGCGTTCCTGTGTGTAGTGTTTCTTTCGTCAACGAACATTTATCACGCGACCAAAACGAGACGATAACGAAACGAAATATATCCTGTAATATTGTTGACGAATAAGAACAAGACAATGTGGTTTACAAAATAAAAACTGTGCTAAAGTGTCCCTACATTTTCGTTGACTAAAAGGAGATGAGACGTTATTTCATGTACGATCGGGAGCGGAGAAAAAAGTATGGGGACGCTCGGCCTTAGAGCTGATCGGCGTTACGTCCCAATACGGCCATTGAGAGGCACTGTGAATATAACTAGCATGGACAAAAGTATCGGGACGCAGGCCAATATAGTGCCAGGGAGAGAGAAATGACACACATACGCACGCACGCACGCACGCACACAGAGTCTCTCTCTCTCTCAAACAGCATTTTGATAAGAAGCCTTTCCCATATCCATGCAATAAAAGCTGATCCTAAATTGTTCCGATTTGGTTGTGTAGACTATATTTGTTCAGGAATAGACTATATTTGTTCTGGCTGACACACTGAGGGTGAAGACTTTTACCAGTTTTACAAATGTGGGTTTTATGGCAATGCACACACAATTTCATTTTATTTGCACTTTTTTCATAATACACATGTATTCTATTTCCCCTCGCGCCAAAGTTACCGCCATTTTATGAAGGGATTATAATAATTGGTTAAACCAAGGAATGCGTGTCAACCAAACCTTTGTCTGGCCAAACCTCTGGTCTCTGTTTTTTGCGATTTTAATTTCCTGTAATTATGAAATCATAACATTTTTTACATGATTTGAAAATTCCATGGCAAACCAACCTATTAAAATCTCAGCAACTTTCTTTAGAAGTTGGGAATGTTTCACCTTTATGGAGATGTGAGAAATTTTGTTTGTTAAGACATACAGTGACCTACATATGAATCATTCAACCAGAACAAAGACCATCTAACTGAAGTCCTGAACCAGTGAGGAAACAGGAGCAGGTGATTCCAGATGATTCTAGATGCTGCTGAATACTGAGTGGTTGGAACTCGTTTATCTAGGCTCCTTGTATCTTTAGACACTTTGCACTCTCTTCCCTTTTCTTTCATTTAATCTCCTCAGTATGACAGAGATGGACAGAAAACAGTATTTTTGCACCTTCAAGGTGATTCAAAGCAAAATATAAAGGAATGAGAGGGTGACTTAAGACTTCTCCGGGCAGGTCTAAATGAACCCATGGCGTGGATAGTGAGGGGTTTTCCATGTGTGTGTGTGTGAATCCTGAAACCAATCGCATTCACATCCTTTTGCATCCGCTTGCCGACGGCACCTGACTGCATTACGGCAGTGAATATTCATGAGCACGTAAACGTGTTTCCAGCCTGGGAAGGAGACGGTGCTGGAGGAGCCGACTGCATGTGCATGTAAAGTAGCAGCTTGGCTTGACAGGCAGAGGAGAAGTCGACAGATGGGTCTTGAGGCATTGCCCACAGACACACAAGTGGATGTGCTAATATCTTAGTGCTACAGCTAAGCGCCAAGTCACATTAAAGCAGCAGTCAGCCTTTCTTAGGGCCCCTCTGAAGAGAGAGGGAAGGAAAAGAGCCCAGACAGGCACGCATGTAGGGATTACAGCACTCCTTATGTATTACACTGATTTATTCAGTGCGCTGTTCTACCGTCACACCGTTGCTCCTGAGAGAGTACCAGACATATGGACCAGATGTGACTGAAGTCAGATTTACCTACACTTTCGCTCTGCCTCATGCTTTACAGTGTAGAAGTGGGAATTTACGGTGTAGAAGTGGAACCAGATTAGAGGAAGGTTTGGGTTGAGTAGGCGACCGCTAGACTGTGGTCAAACAACTCTGGGAGTTCCCCAAGTTTGTGTCGATGCCTCAGTTGTCCGACATCACACTGAGCCTTGTTTGGTGTTCCTATGTCACGTAGAACCAATGTTATGGTCATTTGGATAAGGGTGGTAGTAGCCAAGTGGGTAAAACACATGCCTGTGAACCCAATGACCACAAAGTCACAGGTTCGAACACCCCCACTTTCTGTCATTGTGTCCTTGAGCAAGACACTTAACTCTCAGCGTCTCGAGGGTGACTTTCCCTTTCACTAAAGATTGTAAATCGCTCTGGATAAGGACATCTGGCAAATTCGCCTTCATTTATTAAATAAATGTGTAGTAATAATAATAACCGCTACTGGGGTTTTAAAAGTGCCGTCACACGCAAATGCCATGAAGAACAAAAATAAACAATAAATAAAATAATCATAAATAATTACAAATATTTTAGGTTTTATAAACAAACAGTTTATGGCCAGTCGTCCCAAAACCGCGTCCATGGAGTCGACCGGGCGGAAAGTTTTACTGTCAGAGCCGCATTTGCAATCTTTTATTTGTTAACGGCTTCAGTTTTTTGTCAGCATTGTTTAGCCATGCAATGAAAACCTAACCCAGCTAACTGGTGAATCCCAGCTAACTGGTGAATCCCAGGTAACTGGTGAATCCCAGGACTGCTTGTGGCTACACTGAGGTACCCTTGAGCAATGTACCATCCCCACACACTGCCTCCCAGGGTGCTGTGTTCGTGGCTGCCCACTGCTTCACTTGGTGAATGGGTAAAATCAGAGAAAGAACTTCACGCTGTTCACACTGTGAGCTGTGACGTGTTCGCGTATGAAAAATGATCACTTTACAGTATCCATTTGTCATACATGATCACACAGCTTTTGTTAGTGATGTCTTGGATCACCTTCATGTTTCTCACTGCATTAAAACACTCACTGAAATCTTTCTTCAACCCAAACAGACTTCATCGATCTCCCAGTTGTTAGTGTGTACTTCCATTGTCATTTTTATTTTTGTACAGACAGATGGCCAAACTTTTCGGCCAATCAGAAAGCAGTGATTCAGTCACTCGAGGAGCTCGGGGTTCAGCTCAGATTCGGGTCACTTTATTTGTAATGGAAAAACATTTGTTCATGGTATGGTGCAGTTCTTTGCGCCCGTATATGACTCTCTAATGACTCGTGCACTCTGCAAGTCAATACATTTTTAGACTCTACAACCAAACAAGGCACTGGATGTCCAGCAGGGATCTGTGCACACAGATTTAATCCTCAATAGCTTTTTTGTAGATGCATTTTGCTCTCTTTGGGTGCAGTAGTCCCGGCTTTAATAAAGGAGATTCAGCCAGTCCCAGTAGCAGCTAAAGCCATCGCCAAGATCATTTGTTCCAAACAGCTCTCAGTGATTAGAGACCAGCTCTGGTGCTTCAGCAGTGGAAAAGTTCAGATCAGCTCTGAGCTCACCTGGCCGAGCACTGAATATGTATCCGATTTAAGACCACATAAGAAAATAAAGAGGTCACATCTTTTGTGTATCTATAGACCTCTGAAAACAACAAGTTTGTGCCACTTCATGTTATGTCAACTAAGGTGGAGGCTGAGGCGCAGCCCTGTGTTTTGGGGTTTTTTAAGGGATATTTATGTATGTTTATATGTGTAGTTCAGTTCTCTTGGTGCGATCCAAAGCAGACAAAAGTTGTGTGGGTTAAAAGCCTGATGAGGCAGACATAATAGACTTAATAGACTTTATGACCTTGCTGTCTGACGATAGATATAATTTTCATTTAATGCCAAAAAAAGTGTATGTGTAATGTTATTCTTATTAAGCCTATTGTTATGTCTGATCTCCATTATGTAGAATTTCTGTGTGTTTAAAGGACCTTTTAAAATGGTTCTATATGCTAAAAAGTGTTAATAGAACATTTATGCTACTACTGACGAGGTCAAAGTATCATGAATAAAACTAATTAACAATCTCCTCGGCTCGATTCCGATCAATATCCGACGCTACAGTGGGAACAGAAATGAAAATGCGGCTGCTATCGATAACAGCAAAGATGTTTGCATGCCATAATTACGTTTTCGGCTCCAAAACAGTGCGCTTAAGTATTTCAATATTTGCCGAACAAATGACTTGTGGCCCTGGAGATCTGCAGAGAGGTAAGAGCGCTGCGTGGCAGTCAAGCTGCTTCACAGTTGATAATTTTGATTCAAAAGTGCATCAGAACTCCGCTTCTTCCGCCCTTATCGTCTTCGGTGGAGACGCGTTTGTGCTAGCCATCTGGTGCACGTTGATAGCGCCCCTATTAAATGTTTACGGCTTCATTGGAGGGAGGTTATAAGGCTGGGGTGACAACACCACGTAAATTCGACCTTCAGATAAGAAAGCCTCGGGCCTCTGGTCCAGAGGGGCTGGAGCCCTCCTGCTTTAGTCGAGCGGGCAGAGTGTAATGGATATGACAAGGGCTGGCAAAGCCAAATCTTTTTTGCCACCGTTTGCTGTCACAGCAGCCATGAAGAACGGAAAAATCAAAACAATCAGACATCAATCAGAGGCTTAGAATGCATGGAAATGCCGACAATTCGTTCCACAATATGGACAAAAAACTATACTGCTATCAAACTGCAACTGCAATACACCTTCCAATATATTCAAAACAAGTGAATCATTTATGTGACATCAAAACACCCACAGACCTTCATCTGGAGCGCTTATTGGTCAGGATGCTGTACACAGTAAAGCATTTAATGGCTGGTTGGAGATTGGAAAATTGCAAACTAGTGTTACAAAGGGAAATATCAAGTAGAATGAATAACATTTTCTTTAACTACAATATATTTTCTAAGGTAAATTGCAGTATGTATTTATATTGGTAAGTCCCTGAACCTTATTACACACTGAAGAGGCATTACACTAAAACCACTGCCTGATATTGTGTAAATCCCAAAAACTGCTCTGACTCATCAAGGCCTGGTCTCCACAAGAAGGTCTGTGGTTCTAGAGCAGCAGATCCTTTAAGTCCTGTAAGCTGTGAGGTTTGGCCTCCATGGATCAGACTAGTATGTCTAACACGTCCCACAGACGCTCAGTTGGATTGAGATCTGAGGAATTTGGAAGCCGGGTTGACACCCTGAACTCGTTGAGATGTTCCTCAAAAAGCTGACATGGATGGAATCCAGTTTTAGATCAAGCACTGAAAATAGTTGGCTTAGTATGTGTTCATTCTTACTACTATTACATTAAACAAGTGCTGTCTTACACATTATTTAATAGTTTCGTTTAATGATATGTGCAAAAGTAAAATGGTAAAATGACATTTCGCTAATATTCTAAGTGAAGGCAAGCGCACACACTCTACAGAGAAAACGCATTTTAATGCAAAGTTAGGGTGCGACAGAGGATGTCATGAACTCATGGGAGCCTCACAAGGAGTCGACGTGTTGTAGTGGACCTTGAGATGAAATAGAGAGAGAGAGAGAGAGAAAGGAGCTGATACATCCATTACTGAATAAAGCGCCCATGTGATTTTTGCCTTTGAGAAAAAGCTATCAGAGAGTCTGTCTCTTTGCTCTGTTCTTTGAGAGAGAGAAAGTAAAAAGGCGTTCTTCACAGCGTTGAGAAATAAAGACATCAAAGAAAAATCTGTTTGCCTCTTGTGCTCTGGTCGAGGACAGAGGACCTTTTTTGAGCAGGTTAGGACAATACGTCTAGACATGAAAAATGACATCGGCTCCTCGCTCGGGTTACGAAGCAGAGAGAGAGATAGCTGAAAGAGAAAAAAGTAAGAAACAAGGCTGCGAGGGACTGAGATAATTACGACAGCACATGCAGAAGGAAAAATAAACGCCCCAGTGCTGACTAAGGCATCTTCAGCATTCACATACAAAACACAAATAAAAATGATCCAAGCACTGGAGCTGTTCACCAACCCACCAAGACGGTGAAGTAATTACCTGCGATAACAAAAGCATGTAGTGATTTTAAATTATTTATTCCACACTCATAGTTTATTGAAACAGAAATTGTTCAGAAAGTCTCAGATTCTCATTTGTTCTGTATAAAGAAAACAATGCATTTTAGTAGCACTTCATTTAAAGAGCACATACACATGGACTTCATAACATGCACATGCACCGGTTAATGTATTTATGAAGCAGTGCTTAAATATTTATGACGGTAATCGCAGAATGAAAATTTTTGAGCACACCTAGTAAAATCTATGTGCACATTTACTAGAGAAAACACCTAAATATGAAAATCACATTTTAGTGCAGTTTCTATGGATTTCCCAGATTTAACATATTGGAAAAGAAATGCCTTCTCTCTCCCCTAAATCAGCAAATAAACTGTAACTGTGCATTATAATTATTTGCTGTTAGCTGTTGTCCATGTAAGAGTTAGGGGAGTTAAAAACCGCTGTGGAAAAGCAGAAAATAGGATAAACGAAAAAAGCTAAACTCTGTCTCTGTAGGTGTGCCATTATTTACAAATAAAAGTAAGTAAAGTGGCCACTTAGTCATTTGTGAACACACCACAGCACACAGCGTGAACAGTGTGAAATTCTTTCTCTGCATTTAACCCATTCATCAAGTGAAGCAGTGGGCTCTCACCAATGAGAGGCACCCGGGGAGCAGTGTGTGGAGTACCTTGCGCAAGGGAACCTCAGTGATGACACTGGCAGTGTTGGGATTCAAACCCACTACCTTCTGATTGCAGGGGCCACTTGGCCACCAGCTGCGTAACAGTGTTTATAAGTAGGACTGCTATCCATCACTTTACTTTAGGTCAGTACAGCTTCATTTACTTTATATTATTGCTGTTTTTCATAATATAAGCTTTTCATTTGCACTTCAGAGTTGCTTTAAATACAGGTGTTAATAAGTCCCTATATGGGCTACAGATATTATGATTTGAATGTTTATTTTTCTTGGCCTAGAAACAAATATGAAACAAGTCAAGAATGTTAATTTAATGTAAATGTAATTCTGCAGCGATTCATAGAATGAGTAGAGTAGCTGTGAATAGGTTTTATTAGTAGCTAGAAACAGGTAATATTGACTCATGGAATTTGTATAATTCATATCTATAAATATACATTCTATATAAACTCATATGCAATGTAAATATTAGTACAAAAATAGGGCAAAAAATGAAAGAGGTCTTTATTCAGCAGAAGAGAGGGTGAGGGAGAGAGAGATTTATGATTGACAGGCTCCACGTTGCAGTCAATTACAAGCCCGAGAGCCATGCTGTTTGATCATAACCTTTCATGGGTTTGTTTTTGTTGTAAAACCAATAAAGCGTTCGGATGCAGGCCCAGCATGTGGACAGCTGCTTTCGAGTGGTTCCAAAACCAAGAAGTGGAAACATCATGCGAGCTTCACGTCTTGCTCCCCCACATCCCCCCGTTCAGGAGAAGAACATCATATTTCGGTAAAGCTGCTCCAAACTAGTATTTTGGTTTGCAGAGAAACTTTCTAAAATCAAGGCCGACTGCGACTAGAAGCTAGAAGATCAGAGCTGCTCCTCTGACAAAACCAAACTCAGTGACTGGCTCCAGGTCAGACCTGGGACGTGAGTTTAGTCCTTCTTTACCAGGCAAATGTAGGTGGGGGGACTTTTTTGGTTTTGTTTTGTCCTTCGGTGCCTCCCAACAAAGCTTTTTGGGGGGCACAGCTGTATCAGGGTGGGGTTTAGATTGGATGGATGGGGGAGTTCAAGGGGCAGTCGGGCACAGAAGTATTTAAAATCATATTTAGTTGGCTTCTGTGCATTTTCCTATTAAATATATATGACTACATTGGTGTGTTCCCCAACTATAGCTTTTGTTCCTTCAGTTTTTCAGGAAAAGCAAAATATGAATAGCTTTGTAATTTAATGTGCAAAGTGATCAAGAAATATTTGTATTAAAGGCTATATTCTGTTTTCTGTTGCAATAGATTTTTCACAATGAGGCCCAGGTGTACCAAAAACAGTCATAAATAATTTTTTACAAATAAAACAAAACTCAGGCGACCTCTAGCAGCCACTGAACAGGACATGACACTTATAACTTCAATGAGTGGGCGGGGCTGAACTGCTGTAGGCTGAAAAGGTGCATATAAGTAAATAGGCTGCTTTTTGTGACATCACAAAAACAATATTAGTTTCCATATATTGGACAGCATGGGCTGAGAAGGTAAACGGTGCATTTAGAAATGTTTATACAGTACTTTCAAAGATCCAGACTTTCTTGAATTTTAATGTGGTTTTGAGGAACAGACTTTAATTTCCAGTCCAGTCCCTGAACCGGACCAGTTTCAGAGGAATGTTTCTGTTGTTTAAGACACACAGTGACCTACGTATGAATCATTCAAACAGAACAAAGAGCATCTAACTGAAGTCCTGAACCAGTGAAGAAACCAGGAGCAGATGATTCCCGATGATCATTTATTCTACTCGATAGGTCACAGATGAGACAGATTGAGGTGTACAAAATAGTTTTGCATTAACAAGGTGATTCAAAGCAAAACAGAAGAAACTGAGGGGTGGATCAAGAGTTGCCCAGGCCAGTAAAACTCAAAGGAGATTTTAGGACATTTAAAAGCAGCTGGTTGTCTCATTTTGACAGGCAGTGCTTGCTAAACATTGTTGACAGTAGTATTTTATATCTTTTTCACCTGTAAATCTGTGAAATCACATTCGCTGCCGTGAAAGCAAAATGGACAAAAATAAGAGCTGTTTTCACTTAACACTTAAAAGTCTTTGGGGACTTTTCTAAACAGCAGACTCTCTGAAGTCATTCTGTCAGCTCCTGGCCGTTTGACAGGCTAATCTTAAAACAGCTCTGTCCGAGTCCTGGGCTTTTCCTAGCAATCCGAGTGCTGGTACAGTTAAAAAATAAAAAGCTGCTGAGTCATGGCTGCTGTGGCTTAACAGAAAGCATAATGCATAATCTCGTTTAGCCCCTTCTGAATTACTGTCACCACTCTGCATGTCTGTTTGGGAGAGAGAGAGACAGAGATAGATGCAGAGAGGGAGATAGAGAGAGGGAGAAAGAAATAGAGAGAAATAGATAGAGAGAAAAAGAAAGAGCGGTAGAGAAAAAGAGAGAGAGAGACTGGAACAAAGCAGAACAAAAAGCACCCACCCCCTTGCAGTCAGTGTGAAATGCAAATGGGAAAGGATGTGACACATTGCTCCATTAAGGGACCCTAAAAGGCATCCTTGGGACGCACTAAAGGACAGAGCGCAATTTATGGCACGACAGTGACTGTGATGGCGCTAGAAATCGATGTCACACAAATCAATAGCACTGCCGGTTTGTTTTTGCAGTCATAACACACCATAACAGCAGCCCACCAATTACTGTGGGTCCTAAATAGAAAATTACCGTAACATTTGCATGCTAATCATAATAAAACATTCATTTGCTGCAGTCCACCGCCTCCTGGTTTATCCCACAATGCACTGAAGCGCTAACCTCAGCAATTATCGCCGGCCGTGACTCATGGCTGTTTATCGAACAAATGAGACGTTACCCGAGTTACTGTAATTAGAGTTTTCAGGTAGCTGAATTATTTTTCGAGTGTTTTTAACGAGTTCCTACTTCATTTTCACCTTCAGATGTACGTCTCCCCCGCAAGCCCCCCAAAAAAAATCTGATGTGGGAAAATGGATTTAAATGCCCGCGTGTCTATTTTAAAGCCGACCTCCCATACCTCAGAGTTCTTTCTGTATAATTAAGTTGTTTTCAAATCAATTTTCAGGAAACAATCAGTCAGGCGCTCAGCCGGGGAGATGTTCACGGGCTTCTGCCTTTGTTGTGCCCGTTTGAACTCCCGTCTGTGATAAGGACCCACTGTGGAGAAGGCAGCAGGGCCGTAATGTTATTAGAAACATCATGAATTTCATTCTACCTTTGGAAATCCGCTTTACTGATTATATGGAAATTCTACCTGTCTGCAAGGTTCTTAGGCCAATAAAGCTCCACCTTTCAAATCCCTCTATAAACCTCTCAATGTGATTTAGACTAAAAAGGGATCCTTTATCAAGCCTGCAATTCCAAAGCGTAATCCCCAGCTGTGTAAAAGCGAGCAAAAGTTAAAGCGTGGCGATGTTCTCCCCCGCAGGGCCCGAAACGAGGAGGGAGGAGATGATTGCTGGTGACAAAACCAGGACACCTTCAAATGACCCTTTAAAACAATGGTTCTCAACCTTTTCAACGTTAAGGCCCACCTATCTATCACAGCATGTTGCCATGGATCACTTGGACACATTAGATTATACTAAATCACCAATTGCGGACCAATGGCCTGTCTCGATTTTAGATTTGCAGCCCAATCAAACGCCTTCACAACCCATCAGTGGTCCGCGGCCTAGTGGTTGAGGAACCCGGCTTTAAAACACTGTGACAGAGCCGTCAGATTGTCTGCCACGAAACCCTTTACCCTAAACAGTGTGGTACAGTGTGGTACCATAACCTGTTCATTCTAGTGTGCAGTGATAAAATAGAAGGGTTTTCTGGGGTGATGCTGGAGAAGAACCTATTCTTTCACTAAAGAACCCTAGCATGGGGAGCGAGGAACCTTTTTGAAGTTGAAAGAACCTTCACATTTTGTAAAGATGATACATGATCAGTTTTCTGACTGACTGGGTATCATACAGTACTTCCTTTGTGTTTTCATGTATTAATAATCCAAGAATGCAATCTCATCAGGGGTGAATAATGTGACAAAGACATGAACACCCTGGAAAGGGGATGGCAAGCTTTTTTTAAACAGTGAGTTTTAACATGAGGATATAGGATCAGTGCACAGTCAGGTCCTTAAGTGTAGCAAAGTGTGCTGAATCCATAAAACAAAGTTCATCAAACAAAACAAAAATAAAATGTGTGTGCGTGTGTGAGAGAGACGGGATGTGCAGGAAGTGAGACAGAGAGGAGGGATGGAGAGAGGGAGATTTTGACTGTCTGCCTGCTTTGTGATAAGAATCTCTGATAGTATTGTAGTGATGACCTTAACTGGCTGATATGTCTGATAAGGTTTTGTTAACGTGAAAGAAACCAGGAGCTTTTTTATTTGATGGCTCAGAATTCATAATTGAATCACACAAATTACCTGTTTTTCATTAAAACCTGTGATTAATGTTGAAAGGTGACAAGTTTGCGTCCCGAATAGTCAGTGGAGAAGAAAGGTCCAGACCTTTAAGGTAATATATGGAGGTCCATGCCTTCTATATGAAGCCACAGCCCTTCAGGGCAGTGCTGTTGGTCCTGAACACTAATTTATTCACCCTGACATTTGCCAAATCACTCATTGTGATGAATTTCATTGCAATTAATGTAATTTTCAGTGACTGGAATTTACCAGTCAAATGACTTCAAATGAGGCCAAACATTGATCTCAGTCATCACACAGTCATGGATAGCATGACGTGTATTTTGGGCAAAAAAGACTGATCTCACACCTCTTCAGAATGTTAAAAGAAACTATATATGATACTGAATCCATGCATTTGATGCTTCACCTTCTGCTCGATGCATTTTTATGCCCCATAACTGAGCAACTGTGACACTCGACTCGATAAACCGCACCACAGCCTTAATTTAAACCCCACTGTTTACAAGGCAAGCAGTATGTTATGATGTCTGTTTCTCTTTTCTCAGCCGAGAATGGAGCGAGATCAATAATATCGGCCCTGGACAGGTGCTGCAGGCATCATCGACCAGACAGAGCAATTCTGAGAGACCGAAAAAGAGCTAGAAAGGGAAAGAAGGAGAGTTACAGGTACACACAGCGGACAGTGATGGTCATCCGAAAGCATCTGCTATTTTAGGGCTGCATGGTCTGTTGGCAGTGCATTTTAAATTGGAAAATGTAATGATTATTCCAGCATTAGTCCAATATTTCAATATTGCATGAATTTAAATGTTAATTTGTGTCTATGGGACACAATCCATTTTTCCTTACTGACAGACTGACATCCAGCACCCCAGGCAAGTCAGTAGGTGGTGCTATAAACCGAATTGAAGGAAGCAAGATCCTCATCCCATTACTCCTCTGCTGGTGGGCTAACTTATAAATAATACAAAATAGGAGAAAATGCATTAATGCAAACATGTTCTGGGCTCTTCCCTCTCTAATACCGAGCGGTCAGTGGGTCACTGTGTGTTTGTGTGATGTATTTTAGAAATCGGGACTGTGCAGTATGAATAAAGTCCTCAGAACAAAGTACATGACTACTGGCTGCACCAGAATGTAATTTTCATACTTCCATTATGAGGCCTGGTGATTAAGACACTTGCCTCTGAACCAAGAGGTCATGGGTTCGAATCCTACCCTCAGCATACCACCACTGGGTTCCTGAGCAAGACCCTTATCCCCAAGTAGCTCCAGGGAGACTGCCCCCTGTAGTTAGGGAATGAAAGTCACATTGGATAAAAACATCTTGTTATTATTATCTATAATAATGAAGACATTAAAAATACAAAATAGTTCAGAAATACTGGCCTTCCACCAAACAGGATTTAAGGTCAATTTAGAATCCTTAATTCACCTGGAACGCATGTTTTTGGCCTGTGGGAGAAACCCTAAGACCCTGGAGGAAATCCTCACCACGAGGAGAACATGCAAACTCCACTCACACAAGACCAGGACTGGATTCAAACCCCCAACCCACTGCGCCACCATGGAGCTGTCATACATAATTAATTAGTTCATTGATTAAAAATTATACTAACAACACTGCTACTGGGGTGGATGGTGGCCTAGTGGTTAAGGTCTTGCCCCTGTAATCAGAAGACTGGGTTCAAATCCCAGGACTACTAGTGACCCCACTGAGGTATCCTTTAGCATGGTACCCCTTGTTGGTGGCAGCCCACTGCTTCACTTTGTGAATGGGTTAAATACAGAGAAAGAATTTCACACTGTGTGCTGTAGTGTATTCACATGTGAATATAAGGGGTCACTTTACTTTTGTAAATTATTATTATTATTATAATTATAAACAGAAGTAGTAGTGGTGGTATGATAGTGGTAGTACATTGAACACGTTCTGCAAGATTGCAGCCCTGTACATCATGCAGTAGATCCTGTACTTCAGACACATGATACAAAGAAAAGCATCAGATGATCCAGGCTTTAATAGTTTCGTTTTAAAATGTTTTCCCAAACGTAGAAGGTTGAGACAACATTGTTCTTTAAAATGGAAAATCCCAAATAGCCAGTAAATGCTAACAGATTAGGCTGTTCAGGTTCACATTCATTAGGGAGTTTTTCATCACAGTCATTAAAATAACTATCATCACAGATTAACAGGTTAATTAAATATGAGACAGTTCTGACGTCTGAAGGGCTGCTGATGTGTTTCACTCATTAAACAAGAGTTTTCTTCTGTACTGACTCTGACCTGAAGATCAGACCTTCTCTCGCCTGCTCCGCTCTCTCTTTCTCTCTCTACTTTCTTCTCCACTCTCTCTCTCCCTTCTTTCTTCTCCACTCGCTCTCTCTCTACCTTCTTTCTTGTCTACTCTCTCTCTCTCTTTCTCTATCTACTTTCTTCTCTCCCCCCTCTCATTCTCTATATCCCTCTCTCCCTACTTTCTTCTCCACTCTCTCTCCCTACTTTCTTCTCCACTCTCTCTTCCTACTTTCTTCTCCACTCTCTCTCCCTACTTTCTTCTCCACTCTCTCTCCCTTTTTTCTTCTCCACTCTCTCTCCCATCTTTCTTCTCCACTCTCTCTCCCTTCTTTCTTCTCCACTCTCTCTCCCTTCTTTCTTCTCCACTCTCTCTCCCTTCTTTCTTCTCCACTCTCTCTCCCTACTTTCTTCTCCACTCTCTCTCCCTTCTTTCTTCTCCACACACTCTCTCTCCCTTCCTCCTTCTCTACTCTTTCTATCAGTTCTCTTTATCCCTCCTGTCCTTCCTTCTCCACTTTCTCACCCTCCCTCTCCTCTCCTCTCCTCTCTTCTCCTCTCCTCTCCCTCATTGCATTCTATATTCTCTTTTTGCTTCACTGTCTGACTGTTTCTCTCTCACTCCTTCCCTTGCTCTTTCGTTACTGTCTTTCTCTTTTCTCTCTCCCCTTACCCACTTCTGTTCTTCTCCCCATCTCCCCACTCTCCCTCTTCTATTTCTCCCTTGCTCTCGCTTTCTTTCCGCTTTCTTGCTCTACATCTCTCTCTCTCTCTCTCTTCACCTTCTTTTCTCCCTGCCTCATCCAGTCTACTTTCTGTTCTCTCTTTCTCTCTGTCCACCTCTCACTTTGCCCTTTTCCTGTCTCCCTCTGTCACCAAATCTACTTTCTCTCCCCTCTCTTTTCCTCTCCACCTTTCCACCTGTTTATTTGCTTTATTTCCCTCCACACTCACCCCCCACTGTTTCGTGCTCTCATCCAATCTACTACTTCTCTTCTCACTCTCAGCTTACCTCTTTCTCTGTACTCTCTTCTTTCTCTTACACAATCTCTTTCCTCCTTTACTTTCTGTACATTCACTATTTTTCCTTCCCTCTCTCCACCCCCTCTGTCACCTTATCTACTTTCGCTCCCCCTTTCTTTCTCTCCACCTCTCATTTACTTTATTTCTCTTCTCCTTTCTTCCCAATTTCTACACCCTGCCCTTACTTTTTTACTGTCTCTCAAGCGCTCTCTGTCCTTCTCTCCTTTTCTCCCCTACGCACACTCCATCCACTTTCTCTGCACTCTTTTTCCCTCTCGCTCTCTCTCTCTCTCTCTCTCCCCTATACACTCTCCCTCATTCTTTGAACTCACTAAACCCCCTTTCTGTCTCTTTCTCTCCACCAACACACTCTCCCTCCACTTTCACTGCACTTTTTCTTCTCACTCTCCATCTCCCCCTACACACACTCCCTCATTCTCTGCACTCTCTCTTCCTCCTCTCTCTCCTCCTCTCACCTACACATTCTCCCTCCACTTTCTCTACACTATTTTGTCCTTTCTCTCTCTCTCGCTCTCTCTCTCTCTCTCTCTCATCCAATCTATTTTCTCTGTCTCACACACACATGTAACCGTATCCTGTCACATTTGCAGTGTTGCAATCATTGTGTTGCAGTTGCATGTATGCGTGCGCCCGTATGTATGTACTCTCCTCAGGAATGGATATTATTGCATGACCCGAGTGTCTGCACTGGTAGATGGTGTTATAGGGCTAATGGAGACTGGCTGTTCCATATGAATGAAGCCACACACTACGTGAGTTCTGCTGGGGAAGGTCTGAAGACACACACACACATGCATATACACACCAACACAAATTGTATATTCTTGCTGAAGCAAACGAAGTCATGCTGAAAGCAATGGAGTCGTGTCAGGGTGGATGTGACGGGGGTTAAGAACTGCTTGAGCTCCCAATTTCACTTGAAATAAATTAATTTCCACTCAGACAGCCGTCCTTTACCGAAACAGGAGGAAAGAGGTGGTGGGGGGATTAAATGGGCGGACTGGTAGCAGTACTAATAAAAAAACCCTTGTTGAACGTTGGAGAACATCCTCCTGAGCTAAAATAATATGTTTTAGGTTTTTGCCCTTCACCAGTCCCCACCACAGCCGTGCAAATCCCACAGCTAAGCGCTAAACTCCAGACCCCGAACATAGTATTTAGAATAAAGAGTGCTGTAAGCCGATTGTGCCACCAGCTGTTGTACATCACCCCTGCTATGAAGCTTATTACAACCTGATCACACACAGACACGACCTCAGAGAACACAATATCCACACATCAGCATCATACACAGCCTACGTGTCGCAGTTCACAGGACTTTGCATAATCTTGCTACTCTGAAACATCGCTACTACATACGGAGTCCCTATTATTACTGTCACGAATCCAGACGCCACCTCAACCACACCCCCATCACACATCCACAATCGAACGCGTTCTCTGGGATTCCAGCCACGCCCCTCGGCTGTGTCTCACACACACCTCCGCAATCATCTCCATTCTAGCCACACCCCTTGGTCACATTTCACACACACACACACACACACACACACCTGGAACCAATTTTCATGGTCACTATTTATACCTGGATGAGACACACAGTCCTTGTTCGTTCATGAACTCACCTCTCATGCTTTTTTTGACCTTGCTTTGGATCACCCCTTGAACTTGACACTCTGTTCTGTCATGAACGTTGCTTGCTATTTACACTAGGAACTCTGCATGCCCCCATTTGTATGCTCGTTTTGTGTGTACCGATGCAGCCAGTGTTTGCTTCACTACTGGAGTTTTTTTGTTCTACAATGTAAAACATTGCATAGCTTTTTTGATCACCAACTGCCACTGTGTACTTCCCCAGCATCCTGACAATTACTAATATCAAAGGTACTCTACAAGACTGCCAAGTTTAGGCAATGCTGGTCAAATTACATGATATTTGTTGAATTTAATAAGTAAATAAGTGCACATGCTCCACAGAAAATGCACAACTGCACATTTTAATTTATAGTGACTGTTTTCTGAATGTAACATATCGGGGAAGCCACCCTACTATATGTCCATCATGCTACCAGTGATCATGATGGTACAGCTACGGACCTTTTGATAACTTTTTATGCAAATTATTATGGCACTATACAGACATTTAACAAGAAACACTAGATAGAATATAGTAAGATATAGTATGATTATTTAAAAATATACCACACTGTATTTAGGGGTACATTTCCGAAGTATTTTCCGAAGTATTTTAATTAGTTTATTAATTTGAGTGATTACACAGTAGATCAAAATTCAGAAGGATACATAAACTGCCTTCAGTTTAAATGAACAGATTTGTTAAATATTCCTGTGGGCCACAGAAGCTTCTGGGGTTGATTTGTGTGGGCCATGTCATTTGAGCTGGAGTCTTTAAACTTTTGACTGTAAATTGGATTTTTGAAGCACTAAAGTTCGGTAAATCTGTAATGTCTCCTAATTTGCATTCAACTCAGTTCCTCTGAAGTCTTCTTCAGTACAGGCTCTCGACAGGAAAAACTACTCCAGCCTTATCTGTTCCCTCTTCTCACACAGACACACACACACACACACACACACACACACACACACACACACACACACACACACACACACACACACACAC
>JBBJLR010116968.1:0-20152 GCA_037577145.1 Brachypetersius gabonensis | reverse complement strand
CACACACACACACACACACACACACACACACACACACACACACACACACACACACACATATATATATATATATATTTCCCCCTGAGCCATAAAACAAAAGTCTAGTATGTTCACAGTGAGCCCAAATCAATCCTACAGGAGAATGCAGTGTGTCTCTATGGTCATCAGGTCTTAAGGGCCACACTGCTAACTATTCTGGTACAGTGTGCAGGATTATGGTACACAAGAATAGCCTGGCACCCGAATGCCTCTGTGAAGAGCAAAGGTGGGGTTAACTGTATTAATGCCTTTACACTTTACACAAGACCTAAAGACACAAACAAACATTGTCTGAAGAAGGCAGGACCAGACTTGGGAGTATGATCGGAGGGTATGCTTTCTCTGAGCCCCTCCCTCTCGCCCGCCTGCCCCAGCTGCCTGCCTGTAACACTAGCAAACATCAATGACAGAACGGAGCTTGACTGAATTAACATATCTCACATATTGATCGCACGGGGCTCCTTTGAAACGGACACCTCCATCCCCTGCACTTTAAACTTGCGTCTGTTCCACCCAAATTGTTCAGAACTAAAAAGGCTCCTTAGATGGCACAAGACATGGGGTATAGGTTACTTGCTGACAAAAATACATTAAGATAAAAAGCAAAGAAACTATAAATGTACGCATTTTGCTGAAATGTATTAATAAAAGTTATTACTACACCAACAACAACCAGCAAATACGGAAATGGTCACATACAGTCAAGTTTTTTGTTTTGCATCCTGCTCACATAGATACGAACAGTTCCCCTCGAGTCATGAACATATGAATAACCAACAAGGAAGATTTTTATTAACAAATTTTATTGCTCATATTAATGTTTCTGTCAATATTTACAGCCATATTGTCATTTCCAGCATGGAATTTAACGTGATTGACTTGCGAAGAACTGATTGTCATGATTTTTTCCCAATATTTTCTGTGTAAATGTCATTCCCAGCATGGAGTTTGACATGGTTTTGGATCAGCCTGACATCAGAAGTATGCTGACTTATGAAGAAGAATTAAACGTCATGTTTCTTTAAGGAGGCTCACTTTTTCCAACAGTAGTTTGTTCATTTTTAAGGGGACAAATGGAACTATGTTGCAATGTCTAGTCACCAGAGATCCTTTAGTAAATCTTCTAATTTCTGCTCATTTACGCCGCTGGAAAGCAGCTTCAGATTTTGGCAAGCATGCGATTGTGATTCATAGGTTGTAGCCTAGAGACTATTTTTAAAGGCTCAGCAAGGAGCATGAGCTACTCCAAAAATTAATCGACGGTAAAAAGCACTAAAAATTGCCTTTGCGTATCTTGGTCACACCCATGAAAATGGGGAATGGTTTGAAATATCCAGGGGACCCAGGGAATGTCTTTACTGCCCTATTTTAAGCTTGAAAAATGGTCGTGTCCAGCGTGTTCCATCAACACATATTTTCATCGTGGCTCTGCTAGGCCACCTCTTCACCTCGGAGGATGACAGAAACAGTTGACAGAAGAGTTGAGGACTGACGCCAATTCACAGCAACCCACTTTCTGCCTCAACACATGTCCGAAGTCTTACTCACACTTCTGAATCACCCCCCCCACACCCCCCCTCCCCCGTCATTGCTGGCACACTCCTACTGCACGTTCTTCACAAGTCACACTGACTTAGATCGAACAAATACAAAGTGGGAAGTTTTAAAACCGCATCAAAGCAGATCTCAGAAAAAAAGGGACATGTTTGACTATTGGCTCTGCTCCACCACAGCAGTAAATCTTAACTTACAAGTCCCTTTTTGTTTAAACACACTTCAGGAATTTTTGTTTTAATAAAACTTGTCATCGCATTAACTATGGACCCCAATCAGAAAGCGCGTGAAAAATATTTCCTACCCAAACACGGCAGGCTTCGCTTTTATGTGCAAACAGTTTCCGTTGGACATATAGGCACAATGTCAGCTATACTAAATTAAATTATTAAAATTGTTTATGAAATTCATTTTGTCAACATGTCCAATTCTCTCTCTCCCTCTCTCTCTCTCTGATGAAGGTAATAAAGACATTTCCTCTTGTGCATACTTCTGCACATGTGACTTATGCAAACACGACAGTGATATTTTAGGTATTATTTTAATACATATACATCAAACTCAACATGTTAAACTCAAATTCTCAAAATTTTTAACATATATATTTATGTATATATACATATACGGCACCGTTTGTTATAGAGAAGTGTCAAATAATTGGTAGAAGCCATAGAAGATTATGAAATGAGAAACCTGTACAGCCCAGAGAATCGAAAAAGCTGTAATAAAGAGAATATCTAAAACTCTAAAAATCATATTTAAAAAAAAAAGATCAAATCTCAAGGCAGACAACTTCTAATGTAGACATATATTAATGGTGTATTCTTCATGACTGAATAACCTCTTATTTAATTCAGACTGATTAATACTGAATAAAAGGTCACAAAACCTATTAATATGGCAAGATACTCCAATGTTTGAACAACAGTAAATATAACCTAATATTTATAGAAAAAATGAAGTCTAGTATATAAATAAAGTCTGACACATGATGCTCTGTTTCTTATCTTACATCTATATGAGAAACTCTCTTGCCCTTTAGCCTGGAAGCTGGTTCTTTTTAGCATTGCTAATGAAGGTAATGTCCTTTATATGTGCTGGAAGGACAAAAAGTCAAAAACTTAGTGGCTATGGGTTCGATTCCCAAGAATGCTAAGCACCTCTGAGATACCCTGAGCAAGGTACTGTCCCCACACACTGTCACCCCAGGCGCTGTGTTCCTGGCTGCCCACTTGGTGGATGGGTTAAATGGAGAGGAATAATTTCATGCAGTGTTGTGTTCACATATGACAGAATTTTCACTTTCTTTTTCAACAAATACACAGAGAAAAAAATATTTCTAATCAAAAATTCTTTGGTTACCTAGGATTTCGACCATTGCCTGACCTCCGTGATTACCCAGATTCAGTCCGAGCAGATGCTTATATATGGGCCGTATTAACAATGTGCTGTTTGTCAGGACGGACTAAATCAACCGATTCAGAACTTCAATGAAATCTTAACTGAAGCTGTAATAAAATTACTTTTGTGTTTTAAATTAACTTCTCAAAGTTCCAAAAGCAGTGAAAGAGATCGCCTCACTGTTTAGCAGCAACAGTGTGACACGCAAACAGTTCCCCCTCCTAATTTAAGATCAAAGCTGCCGCATCATTCAGGATATTTCTAAAGGAAAAAAACACCGCAACAAACCAGTTACCAAAAAAACAGCAGTGCACTCCAGGAGCGGAGAGGCACATGGAACAAAGCGGCGCAAGACTTCAAAGCAGTCCTGCGCGGAGGCTGCACCCTCTCCTCAAACACGTCTGAACTAATTGGCGCATCTTTTCTCTGCAACCACACTCCACTTGTTTGCTTTCTTACAGGTTGCTCCGCCGTTCAGGCAATGCCTGTAATCAGCAGCCGGACACACAAAAGATGGGTGAAGGAGAGCCGAACAAAAAAGTGCTTCTAATGAGAGAGGATTCCTCCGCTGTGCCGGGCAGCCACTGCCGGACGAGGGAAAGCCATTATATGTCTTTAAAAGGGTGGAAACTAAGGGTAGGTGTGGAGATGCAGGGCTCAAAAGAGAGAGGCACCACCCTCTGCGTTGGCCCCTGGTACCTCCTCAGGGAACAATGGAGGAACAAGCTTAATCCTGGCCAGCTTATAATGAGCTATAAGCTTTCTTTTCAGCTCAAAAATGTTCTCCCTTCTTTGGCCGCTAATCAGGGACAAATACCACTATTCTTGTGAGCCCCTGCAAAATCCTTATTCCTTTGCAAGTCCCCTCATCTCTTGTCCCCTGTTTTTAAGTGTCCAAGTCTGGGGGAGAGGGGTCTGAGGTCCATGAGAATGGTCAGGTCCTCGTTTGAATGCATGGAAGCTTCATGCTCAAGAGAGCCTATTGAGATCTTGTCTCATGGAGATGCAGAGGTTGTTGCAACCATGCATCTGAGACATGAGGGAACAGAAGGAACGGGAGGTTTCAAAGCATTGTTTTTGTCCCTTTCATGCAACATTCACCAAATATCAAACTATACGGTTCATCAAAAGCACTGTCCCACCTGGCCCTAAAAAACACAAGCCTGAAACTCAAACTTTGAGGGGCTGTGCTGACTGAAAAAGGGAATGTTCACTGTCCCAAACAAGCATCACTTGAGCATGCTTTAGACTCCAGCATGCCCATTTTAGCCTCTGCAGGCTGTGGTGAACCATGAAAACATGGGAACAGCAACAAAAAAGCCCTGAACCTATTCACAGAACCCATGAAGGGATGATAATTCCCTTTCATTCTCTACCTACAGGGGACAGTCTCCCTGGAGCAACTCAGGGTTAAGGGTCTTGCTCAGGAACCCAGTGGTGGTGCTGAAGGTAGGATTCAAACCCATGACCTCTTGGTCTGGAGGCAAGTATCCTACCCACTGAGCTACCTCCACCCCTTTTAGGACCCAACTTCCATGCTACAGTCATGTTACAGTTACAGTGAGTCCTGATCCCCATGTGGACACCACAAACAGCTAGACACTTCAATGAGAGGAAACAGTTAAGTGATACAAATTAATAAAGGCTTTGGACCAGAAGCTTTTGTGCAAGCAGTGGAGCGTCCATAAAAGCAAAACAGGCCTTGTTGGTTGAAGATGCATTAGCGAAGCACATTCCAAAAGCTGTCTTGTCAAGCATGCCTGTTAGAGTACTTTTCCATGTTTTTCCAAAGAATAAAGGAGAAAAAAAAGAAAACATTAAGCATCTTTATCCAGGACATACAAAGTAGAATGAGTGATCCAAGTATGAAAAATGTTGGCTTAACATGCTTTGCAATTTGCCTTGAACGTCATGGTTCTTTGCACCTTTGTGCTGAAGATGAGTCATCTCCATCCAATCCCTTCGCTTCAACTCAAAGTAAACTCAATCCTGTTCATTTTCAACTCTCACTCTCTCTCCACCTCTCCTCTTCCTCTCCTACATGAATCACATCTGACACACCTAGCCAAGACGTGCTTTACAAATTCCCGGTCCCGGGGATCGGAATGTGCCTCTTTTCTCTTCCCCTTTTTCTGGCCGCTGTCTTCCTCAGACGGTGAAACGATGCAGAGCTGCGATATGAGCTCTGTGGAGGCCTTCTAAGCCTCCCCCCGTGTCCCCCTCCCTCCTCCAGAGCCTCCATAAACAGGCGGGCGTGAAATGTAATCCTTGTCCTTATGCCTTTGCCCAGGCCTAGCTGCTTCCACGCTTTGTTTGCGTTTTTCCCCCCTTTTTCCAGATCTTTGAGTGGCTGCCTCTGCCAGCGCCTTTGAAACCCAAGCTTACCCCCCCACCTGTAAGAGGGACAAATGCCATGTTTACATTATTGTGTGTTTAAAATGGCATCTTCATTTCCTCAGCCCTGTTTCCGGAGGAGTCCGTTCACTAACTACGCAAATGAGGGAGGATCTGTTTGTCTTGTGCTGGTGTTTTTTTGATATGGGGAAAAAAAGAGAGAGTCTGGTTCATACCCAAGTCCCAAGTTTATCCTGACTCACAAATGATGAATGAAATGTTGATTCAGTGGTGATGAATATCAGGATCAGAATACACGGGTATTTGGGATGAAGTGCTTTCAAGCACAAGTAAGTGTTAATCTCTTCCCCTGATGTTTGTGTGAAGCGTATTTCGGAGGTTTGAAAGGTTACGCATGTTTGTTTATGATAAGATCCGGCCGGCGAGCCAATATTAAAGAAAAAAAGACGCAGTACTTTGCTGCAAAAGCTCTTTACTTGTAACTCAATAGCCATCTTTATTGTAAATTCATACAGTTACAAATTTCGAAGGTCAATCAGATTCTTCATTCTCTTGTGTTTTCATAAGCCTCTCTCTTTCCTTCTCTCCCTCCCTCTGTCCTCGGCCATGGCCAAAAAAACAGCAAAGCATGGAGTGTCCTTGTGCCCTTTTATTTTTGCATCATGAAAGAGCAGGTTAATAAAAAAGCAACAACAAAGCAGAATAGTAAAAGGGTATTCTCCATTCTGCTTCCCATTCTTAGGACCTGATCCATCTTGGCCTTGCTTCACCAAGCGTGTCGCTCAGCCTCCGACAGGCCGTGATGCCTGGCAGGCCGGTGGACACATGACCATTGAAGCTGAGCGAAGTACAAGCGAAGACAAATCTACCGAGGAGCCTGCCACAATAGGCTGGTTAGCACATGAAAAGGAGGCAGGCGGGGGGCTCTGCATTCGTCTTTACGCCCATTTCCTCTGTTCTTCCCAATTCCCTTGCTATCAAGGTCCGTATAGCTATTCAGCCCTTATACCAACAGTGTTAGGCTTTTATTTCTGGAGTAAACTTGAGTTTTCTGTAGATGTGTAACGCTTAAGAAAGAGCAGGGCAAAAAAAAAAAAAAGTCGCTCAAATAGTTTAGCAATTAAGACAAGCTGTGCGTAACTCAAGCCTGGGGTCTCATTGCAGTGTCCCTGGAATTTAATCCCTCTGATCTGATCAGTCCTGCTGTTCCATATCCATGAACTGTCCTCTAGGCTTGCCTTGGGGATGAGACCCTAGATTTCTCAATTAAACGGCAGAAACCCAAGTTCTTGCAGGGGTCTTTGAATCTCATTTAATATCTAATAGGAAATTTCAGAGGGAGCCTGTGAAGGTCACAAGATTGGGCCCGCCATGCGATCTGTTTTCTTAGGTCCAGCCTCAAGACAGCTGTGGAATCTGACACTTGTGTCATGGAGTGCATGAAGAGGAGAGATTAGGCAAAGTGCAGGCCCTCTTTCTCATTCTCATCACGTTCATCTACCCAGCGGTGCAGAAGGACAACTCTCTTTCAAGTTCTTCTCTTGATTGATTCCACTGATGGACGCAGCAAAACACAATCCCTCTGTGCAGATGAACCCTGACAACCTTAAAAAGCTATGCATTCGCTGCACATCCTCACAGACCATATAACTGCAGGACGTTGTAAAAAACCTCCCTTATCCCAAATAAAGTTAAGGCTGTAATAGAAAATGAGGTAAGGGAACACATCCACCAATACAAGATTTGAGTCAATATATTATTATTATTTTAGCAACAATTAGACATACATTTATAACCACACACAATTTCCCCACCACCATATATACAGTTTCAGTCCATCAAGAGCTTTTCTTCCAGAAAAGCTTGATAGTCCACAAGTCTAGGAACCTTCCTGCTTTGTATGCCCTCCATAGATCCTTTCTGGAACAGATTCCCCGATACACTCCGGTTCCGAAAAGACACAATAAGATCCACAGCACAAACAAAACACAAAAAGAATAAAAACCCACCTGCATAACATCACATATATTAATATTAATCACATATATACAAAGAAGTATCATGATTAAAGCACATACAACAAGACTTACTTACATGTAGGGAAACACACCGGGTCCACACCGGGTCACATGTGGGCTTGTTAGGGGATTTGGCTGGAGCTGCTAGCCTAACCTAGCTTCCTCTACTTCTTTTATAGCGTGAAGCCTGCTTAGACCTACACCCTCCTAGCGCCCCCTCTGGGTAAATGCCAGTAACGGCACCCAGTCGTTACAACGTGAGCAAGGATTTTTCAGAAAGAATGTTCAATGATATCAGGTCAACAAACTATCACATCATGTCTACCGATATTTAGTTTAACCAATACTGATGTGTAGCTAGAACGTTTGTGTGTGTGAGTATATATGTTCCAGTTTAAGTACCCTGTTTATTTTTGTTTTGTTGTATGGTTTGATGTAGCCTCAAGGTTTTCTGGCCAGCCGTCACAGCGACCTATCCTATGTTTTTTCCGACTGGCCATCAGAGCAACAATACACTGTGGCTAAGAGGTTTTCTAGAACGACTGTTTAAGTGACACAATACTACAGCCATGAGGATTCTTAGGCTGAAAGAAACCCTCCCCCGCTGCTAAGAACACTTTCCAGGCTGGCAAAGTGACATTACACCAGGGTGTTTTCCCCCTGTTTGTTTCTCGCAAGTTGTTTGCTTTATTGTTATGTATTTTGTTCCTGCTATAAAGTGTCCTTGGGCTTGAGAAAGGTGATATTTGAACTGAACTTCTTATCCTGCAGTATATGTATATATATATATATATATATATTCTCTCTTAAATCCCCTAACAGTTTGAACTCTTTCCCCTATGTACTCAAACTTAGGGAAAAAACTCACAAGGTCTTTGTGGATCCCTCACATTGATCAGGCTTTAATTACAAATTCCTTACAACCTCACATGATGAAGCATCAAGCTGAATGGAACAGCCAGGTGGATATGAAATGGTTATTATTTACAGAATAATCACCAGGAGCCAAACAATTCAGGAATATGTTAGTAAACTACTGCTGCAGACACTCAGACAAACCTAATGTAAATAGACACATCAACAAATGTTGTTTAAGAAAAGAAAGGGAAAAGGAAGGAAAAATGTAGTGCTGATTCCAAATATTTGGCTTACGTTGCACGTCCTTCCAAAGACATCACGCCTAAAACGTTTGACAAACACAGTTCTAGGCTTTTAGCAGTCCAGCAGATACAGCTGTAACACCCTCTTGGAAAGAGATCAGCTCCAAAATGCCTTTTTTATTGACATTTTTAATGTCAAAATTGTTTTTACAGTTCACATCAGTTTCAATAGTTGTGGCTAGAAAGCAAAACAGGTCCACTGCACACACTCAGCAATACATATGACCCAGCCGTGGTCTGTTAACCGTGGAGGCTTCACCACAGCTGGGAAAGCAGAGAGAAATATCCAGTAAGGAAAGGAACTGCTGATAAGTCCAGGAGCTGACAAGATCAGAATTCAGAGCATTCACCAGTTATCACCTCTTATCGTTCTTTATCAACCGTCTGACCTGAAAAGAATCTTGCGATGACAGACAAGAACCTTATTTCAACCTAACGTGTATAGAAACGCACAAAAAAGGGCCCAAATAATAGGACCATATGTGACCAATGGACAAAATGGACAACATTTTAAAAATTCAAGAATGTTTTTTTTAAGGTAAGTGCAGCTTAGAAGGTGGAAGACCCTTTCTGCCAGCCTGACCACCTAAGGGCCTCTAAGTCTAAAGGGAAACCCTGCATTCAGGTCCCTAGATGCTTCAAGCTCCAGTTTTCCGGGTTCAAGATCACTACCAGATGTTGGCTGAGCAGCTTCTAAGGCCCGAGCGAGCTCCACAAATCGCTATAAATCACCAGGCACTTCCCCGTAGCTTCCTACATGTCTCAATTCTGCAATCACTTCAAGTCACGTCTGCGCCGCCTTCACGAGCGAACAGTAAATCTTATCTTGTTTGCAATGTTTTTTTAAGGTAGTCAGTTTATGCTGGCAAGGACCAAACATCGCAGCCTGAAACATTACTGCTGCGCAGAATACAATCTCCTTTGTGTCTTTCTTTTTTTTCGCTACACATTGTATAATGACCCACTGCTTCCGCTGGGCCCTCTCAAGCCTACCTTTCCTCTCATTAGTTTCGCCAGTGACACAGAATTTCCGTAACCGGTGTAACAGCGTAAACCTTAGCTCCAGTTTGCGGGTCAGCTTGAATAACTGGACTGTACAAATATACGAATGCCGGATACACGCATCGGTAAACAAATAAGGATACTTTGGCGGCATGGGGAAAAATAAATCTGTCATCAGATGCGGGGATAACAGTGAATGAGTAAGTGTAGGGAGCGAGGGAGGGAAAAAAAAACACAGTTGGCTTGCAAGACAGCAAGCAGGGGTATAGTTTAGGACCTATAAGGGGAACAAGTGGTTCCCAGAGCCTGGGCTGCCACTGATGGATGGATGCTAATGTCTTTCCCATCTGGATTGAGGAAGGGCAAAGCTACTAATGAGTCCTATCAACACAAGACTCCAGGCCTCCCTGGGGCAACCGATCACATAGCCACAGAACACAGGAAGGACTACACAGGCAGTTGCAGTATTAAAAAGCAGGTTTTGTGTAAATGGGAGGAGGAAGGTCGTCCTGAGGTTAATCTAAGTGATGAGTGGAACTCAAAAAGTTCGGAAGCTGGGGATTATGGCTAGATTAGGATCTAGATTAGTGGACTGCCAATATTTAAAAACCAGGACTCGGCACTATAATAGGGTGATTGTGACAAATTAGGGTGCAAAATATTGGAAGCTGGTGGCAGTACTTGACTTTGTGGTTTTGGAGGTTGCACGGAAAGTGATCTTTCTCCTGCTGCTGCTTTCCAGTGGAGGTGAGGAATGGGTGAGGCGGTAAAGCAAACGAACTAAGTCAGTAACAACAAATGAAAATACGTTGGGGGGATTGAATGAAATGCAGGATCGCTTTGACTTTCTTCCTTTTACGAAGGATTGTCATTGCACTTTGCTAGGCCTCGCTTCTGTGCAGGCGCAAACAGAGGAGCTTTTGTGCGATCAAATATAATAAAGTGGAAAGGGAAAACTGTGAAAATATTTGTCCGAATGAAAATGTGGTTTTGTGAAGGGAGAAGGTGGTGGAGGGGGGGTAATAAGAAAAAGGTGCTGATGTTCTTAGGCCAGCGAGAAGCTGCAAACTTTAAACAACAAAGGGCAGAGATTCAGGTTGGTTCTCAACTAATTACTAAGACCACACACAGACCCAGAGGGAGGCGCAGATCAACTTCCACTGACATGCTCATGGTTCATCACGCAAAAATAGTTCAAAATGTGGTCATTTTTTTTTGCAACAAATTAGGGCTGCACGATATTAGGAAAACATGCGATATGCGATAATGTTGTTGAGTGTTGCCATGGCGATATCACATGCGATAAGTGAGTAAAAACTTAGTCTTTATAGTGTTAATGTTTTTCTGCTTTGGATTTGCTGGTAACATGTGACTCCAACAATCTATAAAAGCAGCACAGAAGACGAAGAAAATTGCCCAGTGATTGTTTGCCCTCTTCTCTGTAGCACTGGGTGAAGAGCTTTGGAAAAACACCATCTATCAGTCAATAAATGCAATATGTATATTTTTTCACGATATGTATATTGCGCATGTTGATATTGCGATAACGGTACATTTGCGATATATTGTGCAGCCCTACAGCAAATGTTGACATTCTTGCATTTTTTGCATTGACCATTATGTAAAAATAAAATTAGCAACTGAGGCATTATCTAATTACATTTATATATTTACCAAAAAAACATCTATCCTTTTGATCACATCAGAATTAAAAAGTGGATTTTGTTGTGGAGACACTTTCTAGAACAGCTGGACAACGGAGGGTCAGGGTCCAGCACAGTTTGGCTATTTCTCTGCTCAAACACACCTGGTTCAATTCACATTTTAATATCAGGTTTAGTAAATATGTTTGAAAATGGGAGCCAAACTGTGATGGACACCAGCCCTCAAAGGCCGGTACAGGCACCCTTGCAGTAGAGAAAGGATTTTAATGAAACCTTATTGTTTAATCAAGCAAACACTATTTATTGTTATTTTTTCTGGTCATAAATGCAGCTGTTAGCAGTATAATAGAAAATTCTTTAGAAAAATCCAATAAAATAAGTTCAGAAGTAAATATATATTATTTTTCTCAAGTGCAAGTAGAGAAACACAGACTTTGAGCAAAAATTTAACCCCAGAACTGCATTCCCCAGTGAGATCTCAGAAAACATACTGTATTTGAGTAAATGTTGTCTATGGTACAAAAGAAATATTTGGATATTCAGCTTGGATTTTACAGGAAACACATATTTAAGCGATATACGACACTACATGATGCTGCCAAGTGGCTTAAAGACAGTTGCTTAGAAAATACAATTAGACATCAATTTAACTACTAAACAGATTTCGGTTGCATTTTAACATTTAATACTGCAGTTTAATAAGGATGTTAAATAAAAATTTATTCAAAATTCTGGTGGGACCAAAGTTGTCCTTCAGCAATATATAAAGTCCTTCAGCTTTTGGACTAATGAAATGACTCTTTGCTTTACATTCTTTGTCTTCATTCTCCTTCTTTCTAAGACTACAGCAACAGCTACAAAAACACATTTATATGTACCGACGATCCACTATGGCTCATCTGGACAGGCTTTAGTTACACACAAAAGAAATGAGCCAACAAAGAGATTACAGAACAAGACACAGTTCAAGGGCCCTGACTAACCAGCATGGCAAAGACAGTGGCGGCTCATCAAAGCCTTGCTGGCAAAACTTGGGCGCCCCAGCACAGCGGGTGCAGCTGCTTGGACTGAAGTCATCATGGCAGCTGCCCCCCAAAACCTCAGCTCCATTAGGGGCATTCAAGGGGCCGATTAAAAGCCTCAAACCATGCGTGCCTCTCCACATTCTTACTGCCTTATGAGAGTTTTAGAATGCTCAAGACTGTCCTAGAGGACCGTATTCAAGAAGAGTTCACTGATTTCCCTTCTCTGAACACCACAGCAGTTACTTTGCTTTATGTAGCTGATGCCAGATCCAGAGAACTGCTTAAAAATCCTTTCTCTTAACTTTTAGACCAAAACAAGTGATATTTGTTCATGTGATAGTTAAGTGGCTAATGCCAATTATCTTTACAGCTCATATTTTTGACCCCTCAAGAGACAATGCCTGACAATGCATAATTCTATATAGCTGTAAATATTTGTGAGTACAGTTATTTTCTAAGAGCACCTGTGTATAGGCATTGTTGTTTTGTTAAAAAAAAAAAAAAAGCCTAAAAACTCCTATTTTTATAGCACAAACCCTAAATATGCCCCTAGAACATTAAAATAACTCTCTCTACCCACATGTTAAGACAGGGCACAGCTTACTAATCACGAATTAACTGAATTGGGTGGGTGGGGGAAATTTGAAACACTAAAGTACGAGGACAAGACACTGCAGCAGGCTTCTTCTTCTTCTTCTTTTTATGGCAGTTGACTTCTTTTCCAATACAGTTGGGAAATCCGCATATAGTTGAAAAATCCTGGTTAGGGTTACTGTTTATGTGTATGCTGTTGCAATAGGATGCTTATATCGGTAATCATGTGTTTTTAGACTATTAAATACTTAATCATAACATAGTTAATTTATAACAGTAAACATGTAGTAGTCCTTTTAAATCATTTATTATATCATTTGTAACTACTGACATACACAAATTCGTAAGATCATGCCGGTGTGGGTTTCCTCTCTCTCACTGCGCTCAGAAAAGCTGAGTGCTGACAGCGCCCCCTTATATATTTATTATTTAATGCGTATTTATATTATTCGACCTGCAGTGTCTCTACTTATCAATTATTCCATCACTGTGCCTTTAAGACTGAAATATGTAAATGAGCTGAATTCTGATTGGCCTGTACTGTGCACTACTGCATTCAAAAAGCAGGATTGTTTTTATATATGAACTACGTGGAATGGGGAATGTGTTTTCATAAGACATTAAACTATTTCATTTTAAAAAAGCAAATAAGGCTGAGTTTAGTATAACATGGTCACTATATTATTATTTAATGTTTTTTTCTCTTGATCTTATTCTGGCTTTTTTTTGTGTTCTTTTCAAATTAAAAATGTTTTTGTGTCTTAAAGGACAGTTTTTAGAAATGACTGAGTTTTGAGTTGACTTGTTGCTTCGGTCACATATACAAGCACTTTCTAGGTGCACTGGAATGGACTTAATGTCTAATTCAGTAGAAAGCTTCTCTAAGGGGCTGCACATATTTCCAAAGAGGGTAGTTTGAAACGATCAGCACTCTGCTTTGTGCAAAGAGATGCACAGGCAGGGGCCAAGTTTGCTAATAACCTACTGTACTGTGCAATACAAACAGTCTATTCACGACTGAGGATGTGCTCAGTGCCCTTAATTCAGTCTCTTTGTCTTGCCTTACACAAGGCTTATTTGAGAAGAAAATAAAAGGATAATTAAGTCAGTCCAGCTAATATAACACTGACCCTGAAAGAGGCACAGTGTGGGTCTCCATTTAGGCTTGGCATCACTTTCCATGGATTTTTTTTTTGTCTAATTTATCCCACTTTGTCTCATTTTCAGCCCTCAATTTAGAGGTTTGTCAGTCCAGGAGAACGGCAGAACTCATTATACAGTTTCATACCAAAGAATTACATTTACAGTTAGTGCTGATGCAATCCTTTGTTTATTTGTTTTTACTTTGTTGCCGATTAAAGAACTCTGAGAAAGGCCTCACCCACTCCGATAAGCACATGAAGGCTGATGGCTTTGAAACTTGCTGTTTTATTCAAGGCTCTCTGATCAGGGATCAGGGTTCATGTCCTCAAGATTTCTGAGAGGGGGGCTCACAGGATCACAAGACTTGCCTAGTGCTCCTCCCCCGGCGTGAGCGGACAAATCTCTGCAGGGAACCGAGCCAAATTAGGCCCTGATTAATTGGGCAGGCGGCCAGCGTGCTCATGCGGCGCTCTTCGCTTCTATCCGCAAGAGAGAAAAGGCACATCCAGTGGATGTCACACCTGAGCAAAGGCCATCAAACCACCCGTAAAGATCTGAGAGTAGTGGATCGGATTAAGGTTTATAACAGAGGTGGGAGGAAAAAAAAACGGATACAGTATAGTATCATATTTTTTAAGGCATGCTACCAATCCAGTGGCACCAAGCACTGATATTTTGTCAAATAACACTTTATAATTTAAAAAGTTTATTTAATACACATTTATTCATCCAGAAGATGATGCAAAAAATTTATCTTCTCTCAAAGTTGAGACCAGACATGCCAGGACGCCTACAGAGACATGTAACACAGCATCTGCTTTCAAATCCTAAAATCACACTAATATTTTATCGTAGCCCAAATATCATGATGGTATCATGAGGTCACCTCTATGGTAGCACCCACTGATAGTTTTTAATGACGTTTCAGCCTTTTTTCCAGAATTCAGTAGTGGCTTATCAACTAGAGGCCTTCAAACTGATAGTATGTTTAATTGTCCCCTAAAAGCAAGGCGTTCATCTAAGCACAACCCTGGCTGGGATGATGGAATGTAAAAGAAGAGTGAAAAATTAATTTATTGTACATGCCCTACAAGCCAATAGCTGATTTTTTCCTGCCTTTTCTTTCCCTGCTCACACTGTGAAGGCTAAATGAGCACAAGAAACACAGGAGCACATTTCCAGTAATTGCATTTTAATTTAGTAAATGAAAAATCATCTTCATATCTAAAGAACATGAAGCTCATAAAGAGGTCCATCAAAAGCTGACTGGATATTTCGCACATTGAATTGCATTATTACACTACAACATTTTGGTAAAGACATAGAAGCAGCATTCAAATACAGTGCTACTGCCCGACTCACATTTACTCCACTAAATTCACGCAAGTACCTAATTAAACTACAAAACACAAAAAGATTATTTATCTTTATGCTGACAACATACACGTTATCAGAGAGATGTACGCTTAGAGGACACTCACCGATTACAATGAGGGTGTAGTTGATATTGACGCTTCCGAAGCCATTTGTGGCTTTGCAGATGAAAGTCCCGGCGTCCTCAGCCTCCACCTGTTTGATGCGCAGAGCGTTCTGGAGGACCCTGAAGCGCATCCAGCCACTGTGGATGTTGCGCCCGTCTTTGGTCCACATGATGAGGGGCGGTGGGTCACCCTCGACTGGGCAGTGGAGCTTCATTGTGCGCCCGATACGTACCGCCTGCCGATGGGCCACCTTCTCTGAAATACGTGGGGGACCTGTGGAAACATAATAAGAGGTTATTTCATTATTCTATTATCCTTACAGCTGGTTCGAACAACACCTAACTACACTGTTTCTGATAAATGACACTGGTTCTGAAAACAGCAGCGCCTTTTGCCCCTTGATGTTATTTCTGACAGATGTGGCCAGTGTGACTGATGTGGTTTAATGTAAAAATCCAGGTCTACAGTTTCAAAAACTCTGCTTGTTTTTTTTATTGGAACACATGAAATTCAGCCTTATGCATACAACGTATTGAGGCACCAGCTCTCCTAGGTTTCGAATCTAGGCTTAGATTTAAGCAACCTTGGCCGGGCTCAGCGGCGAGAGGCTTCCCCCAGCCCACGCACAGCCTTGCTCACTCCCTGTTAAGAGACTGGAGGCAGGAAATTGATAGTGTCACTGTTTATGTCTGCAGGGAAATTGTAACCACAGTCCCTTGTCAGCCAGCCATGTCTGCCTGGCTTGCTGTGCTACCGCGTCAGCCCTGGCGGCATTGTTTCTGCACTCCCCGGCTGGTGGCTCCTCCAGAGTTCCAAAGGTCAAAGCTGGTGAATACTGTCCACATTCGTCGTTCTCAAGACAGGGTGGGTCACTTTTAAAGGTTGCTTATGCAAGGCACATTGGATCCATTGACTGCCATAAAAAAGAGAACCTGGCAGGACAAAACTGATTGCAGAGGCCTTGATTTGCATGCAAGCCTTCATTAGGAAGACGTTATTATGAGCCTTGAGTGCAGACATCAGTAGGATTAATAAACAGAATGCAGTGTTTGATCTTTTCTCCACACACATATCCAGCACACAATAATTTCCACATCTCAGAAAATTGAGAATATCAAAAATGGCATAGTACATGATGACTAAGGATAATTTTACCTTTATGGTGCTTGTCAACACTGAATCTAAATTTCAAAAAGGCATAATTACATTTCACTTTTAAAGGATCATCAAACATCAAATGTATACAATTTCAGAGGTATCTCATCAGCCAAGACACGTTTGGTGTGCAAATTTAGCTACTTTAAAGCATCTCAGGCAAGATGCCATTGACAGGGAAACAGACTACTTAGGCCTTTCAGAATGTAAATCCAGCCATTGTCTACACAGAAAAAAAGTGTGGGACTCGTAAAGAGGTACGGAAGGAACTGCAGCAGGTACTGAGAATGACAATGCCACATTACTGTTTCTCACAGGTGGAAGTGGGTAGCTGACATTTTGATGGATGGAGGCTTAACGTTGGAAAAAGAAATTAAAGGCAGGAACTATCCATAGTCTCTCTTTCTTTCTCTCTCTCTCTCTCTATCACTGCAAATGGCTTTCTCATCAGACACAAAACTCAAGTAAAACCTTCCCGGTGAGCCGCTCTCACAGATTGAAATCTCATTCTCCCTGGAAGGCCATACGCCCACTCCCTGGGCAGATTTACGAGCATCCCGCTCCCGGCCTTCTGTTCGGGAGAGGCCTGTGGGTCAGGCCCAAAGGCTTCTCCTCCGTGCTGGGGCCCAGGGGCTGACAGCCCAGCGCGTTTCACAGATCAGAGACGCACAGGCGAAAACAACGGCCCCACACTTTCACAAGCTACTCTCAGTTCTGTTCGTGGCGGCGGCAATTAATGGAGAAACCAGTGTGTAACTTTGGAGCTGTGAGACAGAAATGACAAATGACCAAATGTGCAAAAACGAAGATTTTTACAGCTCCAAGATAAATCAGGTAACGCAAGGAGGGTGGGGGGTGGGGGCGGTCAGACAAACAACCTTTAAAAACCATGACCAATGAAATGCCGTGTGTCCTTATAAATGTGCAGGAGTGCCTGTGAGAGTGCAAATGTGGAGAAGGAATTACGGCGGAGCAAGGAGGGGCCTGACTCTTTTAAAGGCGGTCTGTTTTGTCCATTTAACCTAAACACATTCCCCTTTGCTGCAGCTGACTGCACCGCAGACCCACAGCGCAATACCATAAGCAGACGGCCCCTTCCAATCGGCCCTGCGTGCTGGGGATCTTAAAGCTGCAGCTTCCCATGTCTCCCTTTGCCTTTTACGGCCTGCTGGCTTAAGGTAGCCAAACATGCATGCCTGGAATGTCCACTAATGACAGGAAAAAAGAAAGGCCAGGATTCAGCATGAGGCCAATGCAAGTAGCATTCCACCAAAGGCTGCCTTTTAACTCTTGACCAGTGACCAAAGCGAAGCGCTCTGTGCCAGTAACCTTCTATGAGGCTCTTAAGAGCACTATCTGCGATTGCTGTAACGACGCTTTTCCCTTAAGAATCAGTCTCTAGCCTTGAGCCAGAGAGATACGGCCCTTTGGTCTTAAAGAAGGCCAGCGCTAAATATTTTTGTTGGCGAAATCGGGAGCACAGGAGAGATTCCGGGACGCACAAATGCCTTTGATTATACTTTCCTTAAGCCGGTCTAAACGGACAAAGTGACATTTTTTTCCAACTCCAGGAAAAGGCCAGTGACGAAGGAGGATAACCTTCAACCTGCCTTAACTTCCTCGGCCTCCCAATCATCCGTTTGGGGAAACTTGTGCTGCTTGGCACAGTCACAATGCCAGTGTCATTTCAAAGACTAGGCCCAAATATGAAAGTGGAACAACAACATGAAAGGGTCCAGATCATGGACAAAGAAATTTGAAATTAATAATTAACATTTAAAAAAAGTACTCAGTTCATACAGTCTACACATGAAACCTGGACTTCAAAGCCCATTTTATACTGAAGGTGAAAAAAAAACAATACAAAAAAAGTTAGGATATTAGGCTTTTAATAGCTCTACAGGTTTGTTTTAAGCAAATAGCATCACATAAAGAATTAGAATAAGTTGCTTTTTCTGGTGAACAAGACTAATCCACAATGCCACAGCATCTCAACTCTCTCAACCACCATTCCAAAGCATCACAGCGCGTACGGCTGAGGTTACATGCTTGAAGGATCATGTTCAAGCAGAAGCAATTAGGCTGGATTAATACCATTTTGAGGGATGGTATGCGGCTGGGCAAAAATGTAAACAAGGAGTGTAAACGAATTCCAGTTATGATTTATGATACCATTTCCGACCAGCTGGATTGGCCTCGAATCCTGGCTATGATTTCCCAGGCTGACACAAAGGGGCTGGAATTACATGTGCTCGCTTGCATCCACAGTCCTGCATAAGCTGAAGTTGAAATGTGTCAGCGGGGACAAATCACCTTGCCATTTCCCAGTATGATTGTTTCTTTAGGGCCCTTCAATTAAAATGCCCAGAAAAAAAAGAATTCACAAGCTATAAATACATCCACGTTTCAGGCATCGGCTGGTTTGGACAATCAACTGCAACAGAAACACCCCATTCCTCCGGCTCCGGATACTCCAAATTGTTTACCGAAGTGGGCCAAAAATGGAGAGGTGCCAGTGCAAGAAAAGTCTCCAAAAAAGTCAACAAGATTGAGTGTGGGTCTCCCTCGGGAAGTACTGGAATGAGAGGGTTTGTGGGATGGCTGATGTTGCCACCGAGAGATGCCCTGGGCCAACAGCTACATGCTGAATCCCAAACAGACCACCATGGTGAGCATTTAGTCTCCTCTCTTGAGAATGGAGCCTTTCATACAGACGGTGTCGAACAGGGTCAAAACTGGAGTGGTTTTTAGAGGACGTAACATGTATTTAAAACAACCGCAAGGACTCCATTTCAAATGAATGCACCGCCCTGGAGAACAAAACTGGTCATTACAATGAGAGGAACTGGGTATTGTTTATGGAGGAATTGACATATCTATGAATCTGCCACACAAAAATGAACTTGTGTAGTACTTTTGGAACATGAAAATGATTGCTTTGGTAAAGTGAATGGTAACCATTGTTTCTGCAGAGTTTAGAATTCCTAATCCATGTATTATTATGTATAATGTATAGTGTAGCCTATTATTATTGTCCAAACCATAATTATCTTAACTTTTCAACATTGACTTCTAGTCACATTTCTGGTCAATATAAAGTAGCGGTTGTACTGACTAGTGGACTAGTCAGGGAGCAGGCAGCTAGTCAAGAGTATGGCAGCAGAAAAAACAACAACAACAACAGTGTACAGGAATGAGGAGCATGCAAAGATAATCTTGTTCTGCTGAACACAAATCCCAAAGTACTGCACTTAAGATCAGTTCCACCATATGCCGTATATTTCCACGTTGAAATACAGCCTAGTTATGCTTGGAAAACAGCTGTCTCTGACAGGGATGTTCAAGCAAAACAATCACACAACTTGTGCTTAAAGGGAACCCTGACTATTATGACAAGTTTGTGCTAAAATATGTATTGTGCTTTCAATAATATATATGTGGTATTAAAATACGCCAAATGTTTTGCTTTTAAGCACATTTTCCATAAAACCAATTTACCAGTAGGCCGCCATTGTTATTTACTTCTCAATGCACTCTGGGTAGTGACGTCATATGGTTGCT
>JBBJLR010116943.1:0-20155 GCA_037577145.1 Brachypetersius gabonensis | reverse complement strand
CCCTTAACCCCAAGTTGCTCCAGGGAGACTGCCCCCTGTAGTTAGAGAATGGAAGTCGCTTTGGATAAAAGCGTCTGCTAAATGCCGTAAATGTAAATATGAAATGCTACGTAAAACAATTTTACTGCTGATATAAAAAAGGTGTAGTGAAGTAAAAGGCGCTACTTGTACTTTCACTTTCAAGTGCTTATAGAATCAAAATGATCATTTATGCCAAATATGTGACTGATGGAGTATCCCTTCAATGACACAGCAGTGTTGTTAGATCTTACAATCTTACAGTAAAATAATTTTTTTTTGACATCTGTTTTGAGAGTGTAGAAGAGAAGGGCTTGGCTGGTGCAGGACGTCCTCAGGCGGGGGGCTGAGGTAGTTCCTGACTGGGCTTCTCCATCTCTGGGATGGTCTGAGAAGGTTTGGTGGGCGAAGGGAAGCTGAACCTCACTGTACGGTCTTTGGGGTTGGGGGAGGAGGAAGGGGAGCGCCCGGCCCAGCGGGACGGAGGCCGGCGGTTGGCAGGACGGGCCGGTCGTAGGAAGCAGGAGTCCAGGGGTGGAGCCACTGGTGACCGTGGGAGGTCCTTCATAGAGATAAAACATACACACACAGACACATACATACACACTATTAGAGTCAAAGATTAGAAAAACACCTCAAGGCTTCTCAGTGTAACATGTCATAAACTACAACCGGCCTGTCCATACCTTGAATCATTTTTATGGAATCTTAGCAACAATCCAAGTAAAAAAATATGCAAATGTAAGTGGTTTCAATTGATATATTTTATGCACATGTGAAAAGTCAGTTTTGGATAGATTCAGCCTTTTATTGTTTGAGGTTTAATGTATTCTGAGGTTGCTTCATGAGGAGCTTCACTGAGTAGCTTGGCCCTGTTGCTCTATTGATTATATTTAAGTGTAAGTAAGTGTAAATTGGCCATTTTTGTATGGGGACGGTATCTTGCTCAGGGATAACACAACTGTGCCACTTGCAGTCCTGGGATTTGAACCCACAACCTTCTGATACAAGGGGCAACTCCCTAACTGTTGGTGTTTAAAGTGAGTATGATCTGGAAAATGGTGTCAAATTGCAAGACTGCAGTGAGATGTTAAGGTGGCTGGAGTAAGACTGGAAGGTGGGACAGTGTCTCGTCTGGGGACTTTAGACTGAGGTATCAGCGTGATCTTGCAGTGAGGGAGAAGACCTGCAGCTTTTTAAAGCAGTTTCGCTCTGCTCACACTGTGGCTGCATCAGTGACAAACAGGATGAAGCCAATCTCTTCCTAGTATGGTTCATGTGAAAAGAGCACAAATAGCTACAATCCAAGTTTGTTCCAAGCATGTGGGTGGCTGAGAGTGTGATAAAAGACCCAAAACAGAGAGTCTCACATCAAACGGCTAGAACTGGCAACCCTGATAAATTATAGCCATGCTACTGTGGGCGCCTGAATGACTCGAGCCAGTTAAGAATATTGAAACTACCTAAAAAGAAGAAAATTTATTATAACAATGTGACTTTTCACAGGCATAACAATTGTGCACCACAATTTCATATTGTGTTGAATGTTATTTTTACCCGTGCTGCCTAATCTAACCAGCTTGTTGGAGCTAGCAATAGAATCTATGATGGAACGCATTCGTGGGCAGAGCATAAATAGGCACATTCAAGCAATTTTCCAAATTTTGTGTTTAGGTACTGGAGATGTCAGTATATTTTTCTATTCCTAGTGAAGAGATACTTATTTTCATCATGCTGTTACACCTCTTCATCTCTCTCCCTCTCTGTTATTATTAGAGTTTCTTCAGGCTCTTGGTTTCATGGTGAAATCTAATACAAGATGCATAATCTGCCTCTGCTAAAAATACATAGCAGTTACGCAGAAACACACTTCCTCTGACCCACTAAAGAGTGCCAGACACTAGACTGATCCCACTGTGCACATCTTAGCAGTTAACCTGCCTCTATCATGTACTGTAGCAACTGATACTGTATCATTGACTGATAGAGACACGAGAGACTGATAGCTACTAGCCTTCAAAGAGACAAATAATTTAATTTCATTTAAAAAATCTAAATTATTTGTCCTCATGCACATGATGCATCTGTTCTGAGGTTCAAAATCGATGCTCTTTTTGAATCAGCATGTATTTACTGTAGCGCTGTATGTCTGTTTGAATACGTCAACTACGTAATATCTGATGCTCTTAATGAGACCAGTGCTGAGGTTTGATTTCTAAACCCTGCATGAAGCAACACTAAAAAATGTAGAATCTGCAAATCTGTGCAGAATTATGACTGATAAGATTAGAAGTAATGGGGTGATATCCTCATTGAGCCACTGTTGCAGATACAGATGCAGCATAGCACTTGCCAAGCAGTCATGAATGCTTTGAACCCATTATAACCTCGTTCAAAGTGCTAGCTTTAGCATGGCAGTCTCCCAGGAGTAGCTCCTTTAAGATCGAATGTGCTTTAGATGTAGCACAGAGCAAGCAGCTGGAGTTAGAAGTTAGAAGGCCACGCTCTCGCTTTCAGCGCAGCCCCCTGCTTTTGGCATGCAGCAACACTACACACACTTCACCAGGGACAGTCCGTTAACACGGGACAGACAGGTGATGGAGAGCAAGAAATAGTAGAGGAAGAAGAGAAAGAGAGAAAGCAGAATATGTTAGTGCACAGCCTTCGTCAGTGGGGCTGAGTCGGTCATTCACAAAGCCGCGGGTTTAACTCATTGCCTAACATTGCCCCCACTGAAAAAACTGTAAGAGAATTAGGAACTGAAAATGGGGTGAAATTATAAACGACAACAGACGCACAGTCGGACCTATTAGAAACACAATGTGATATTAATCACCTACGAAAACATCCAGAACATCCAAAAAGCTATCAGTCGTCTATAGGACGAAAAACAGTACCATTCAAAGGTTTGGACACATCTATAATACAGAAGACGCAGAAGCTACGAATTAATTTAACACATATATTATATAGCAATGACCCACCATGTTAAACAGATGTATCTATTTACATTCTTAAATGTAGCCCCACCTTATCACTGGTGCATGCTTTTCCAACAGGCTTGAGGACGATAGATATGCTATGCAGTGAATTAAATAAAAAATGTTAAAAATGTATGTCATATATTGACCAGTTTCACAACACTCTGCAGTCCATAAAGTCAAGACTAATCAACAACAACAAAAAAAATGTCACAAAGACAGCTACGCATCACAACAGGTCCATCTTGCCTCCCTAAATCAATGTTACCTAAGTCAATATTTCTGCCTGATTTGCTTTTTTGCATGAGGCGTAATGCAGAGCAGCCAGAACAGAGATCTTTGCATACATATTTAAAACAGCCACATATATCCCCATAAACCTATAATAAAGGGTGATAAAGATATAAGGATCGTTAATGTAGGATACAGGCACTTTTGGAAAAAAACTCTAATCATGATCATAATAATAATCATAATAATTAAGAATACGTCAATAAAACATAATAATTCATAACTCTCAGCTTCAACACTTATGCATTTAAGCATAAGCCTTAGATTCAAATATCTTGAATATAATAAAGAAAATCATAAATTCAATCAGATGTGTCCAAAAGTACTGTGGTACTGTGTATTACTGAACAGTGAGCTCTGGGCTGCTAGATTTTTGGATACAGATTTTCAGTAATTGATGAAATTAACTGATCAGACAACGATGCGCATGCTCGCACCTGCACAAAGACGTTAAAAAAGAGTGAGAAAGAAAAATACACACACACACACACACACACACACACACACACACACACACACACACACACACACACACCACGTTTCCCACAACACCTGACAATGAGCCCCATTCCCTGTGAGAATGACGCGCGGCATGCAGTGGCTGAGTGGTGCGGCTGTGGTAGGTCCGGACAACGCAGTGCGACGCAACACGGGTGAAGTCACTGTGAGGTCAAAAGTCATAAAAGAGGAACTTACAGCACGGTCGTGCGCGCGTGAGCGCCATTATAGTCCCCAGGGAGCAGTGAGTAAGACAGTATGGTTCTGGAGGCAACCCGGAGAGGGAGACAGGGGAAAACACTCATCAGCACAAAACACAATCGCATCAGATACAGGAGATGACTGGCAAAAAGGGCCTGTGTGATAAGGCTCCAGGACGAAAGATCACTGCAGCCTACAGGAGGTCCACTCCTCTCTCTGTGAGACCTGTAAAAGGGGGGGGGGGGGTGTTGGCATGACCATCCTCACTGTCCATTCAGAGGAAAAGCACACTGTGCACTACACGCCAAACACTACACACTCTAGATGTCCTGCTATAGCTACTGTGTATTAGAGCCCCATCAATACAAAATCTACAATGTATAGGCAGTGGAATTGTTCAAATGTTAACAGAGCGGTTTGATATTAAATGGTCCACTCTTTCAGGGTAAATTTGTTCACAGCATAGTGATATTTTAGAGGAACGGTTAAGAAAACAGTGACCGATGGCTGATCCAGTGATATCTACCCATTCTGAGTTCACATTGTCAATCGTCACGTTTCTTAAAACTTTAATAAATGGAAGAAACTCACACAGTCTTATTTTCATATTGGAGAGCGAAGGGTGGAGGCTCTCAGAATTTTGTCAATTCTGTTCATTTGTTGCAGATTTTACATTGATTTTTTTTTTGGTGCTATTCTACAGGTTAGGGTGCTTTATCTATGTTTTTGATAACTAACATATATCAGTTCAGTGGGTTATAGAAATGAACAAGAGGAGAGTTTATAGAGCTTTACGGCTCAATTTTTCTTCCCATTATATTGCATCGTGATAAGGAGGCGGTCAATCGTACTCAGCTCAATCTTAATACCCATGGAGTCAAATTCACACCTACATTACACGGTTTTATTTTTACCCTGGAAAGAACTGAATTCACTTATCATATTTCATTCCTGTGCATTGTGTCAACTGTGATTTGAACCTGACACAGAGTAGTTTCACTTTACTGCACTTACTGTATCTGCTTAATGTATCTATTGTATCTCTCATATCTACTTACTGTTTTAGGCATTAATCCACACTAGAATTGATATCGTTTTAGTTACTGTACTGAGTACTCTCAGACCTACTGATGGGCTCTTTAAAGATTAGTGGACTCCCATGTTAATGCCTTATAGTTATAGCTATGACCTATTCTCTTTTAATGCAGTCACTAAATCAATCCCACAACAAAGGCTACCATCTGCCATCCTGACCTAATATGTAAAAATGGTTATAAAAATAATTTTAAGTGGATCATTGGATCATGATAATCAAACAATCTATGGGCTGACATCTCTCATCCTCACTCAGTGTATTAATCTTCCAAATGGACCGTACTTAACAACTGACACCAACAGTTCCTATAATTAAGGCGCATTGAAGCAACTACATGTCCTGTAGGCAGATGAGCACAAGTGTGCAGCAATAAAATGAGAAGCAGCAGATACTAATTGCTAAGCTGCAGCTCAGTATTGATGTCCCATGCTTTTAGGTCAGAGGCACACAAAGGCATGCAGTGTGGATCCATCAATATATGGAATCTACACCATCTGCATGATAGCATCAAAGCAGCTGACCATAGCTATACGCATTTGGCATTCCATTTATGGTGTTGCAGAGATTTATAAAAAAAAATTAACCCCTTAAACTGAAGTGAACTGCATGTGCATCTACATGTAAGTTATATTACAGACACTGAATAATTCATAGAATTCACAGTATATTATAAAGGGTTCTCATTATTAAGATCATTACAGAACAATCAGCCTGTTTAAGAGGTTAATGTTCACATTTGGTAGGCACAAAGCACAACGAGTGAGTCTGAGCAAAAATATGTCTGTGTGTTTAAGTACAGCCCCCCTTTTTTTTACCTCAATGCATCCAGACTTGTCCACATCTCCTGTCCTGCTCTGGGATGTCCCGCCTGAACCGGGCGGTCTCTTTTCATCCCTGAAGCCCTGCTCCAGCAGTTTCTTATTCAGTATCCGTGCTGCGTTCTCTGCTAGCGTGTAGCCAGGCGGAGCTGACAGATCCTGTCTGATGCTAATGGTCTCGGGGGTCTTCTCGTCCTGCGATTCGACTATCAGCTGCACAGGGCTGGGCGAGCGGCCCCGGGACGCTCTGATCAACTCCTGTGCTGCCCCGTAACTGCCTGTGGGCCCACTTTCGACAGGCCGGGAACGGCTGGGAGACCTGTTGAACTTCTGCTGTGGGTCGTAGGTGACAGGTGTGTGGTCGATGATGTTGAAGAGGCTGGACAGGCCATCGTTGATGGTGGTATGGACAGGGCTGTCCCGGGTGGTGGTGGAGCGGGCCCAGGCTGACTCGCTGTTGCCCTTCGGGGCCTGGGTGGTGACAGTAGGTGTTGGGGCTCGTGATGGGCCGCTGGATGCCTCAGGTTTAGCCACGGGGGAGGTGGAGGAGGGTTTGCGCTGAAGCTTGGGTGAGCCGTATTTTGGTGAGCAGCAGGGGCGCTCAAACTTGGCCTGGGCTGCGGGCGAGTACTGCACCTTCCTGAGGCTGCGCGAAGGCGAGGAGACTGGCGTGGAGCCGCCCCCCTTTGGCGTGAGGCAGCGATGAGGACTGCTAGTGAGGGCACGAAGGGCCTCTGTCTGCAGACCCACGCTGATCGTCTGTGTGGTTTGCGTCCCGCGAGTGGTGAAGCCATTGGTCTGGCAGGAGGCATCCCGCAGCTGGCTAGAGGTCGAGCTGGAGCGAATAGCATTGCGGACAGAAAAGGCCACCTCTTTCATGTCATCGCTGAGGTTGCGGGACAGCTCCAGTTCCAGCGAGGATGCGTATCCCAGACCTGCCTCCAGATGGTGTCCCCTCAGTTCACAAGGCCACCTGCCACTGAAAACTTCCTCCCCATCCCCTGCCTTGGCTTTGCTTGCTTTGGAGAACATGTATTCCTGTTCTGGAGGCCCAGGGGCTGCTCTCTCACCCCTAGTAGGGCTGTGCAGGATGCGAACCCCAAAGTGTTCCGATCCAGAGGCGGCCCTCAGAGGCAGTCTCTGGCAGTGCTCTGGGCTGCTCATGGTGTTGGTGGTCAAGGTGGCGCTGGTGGTCAGGTACCAGGACGCTGGCTGGAAGGCTTCTAAAGGAGAGTCGGGGGGGCCCCTGGAGTCTGCCCGCTCAGCCCAGGCCTCCACCACCGCTGGGGGTAGCGCCGGGCCTGGGATGGGGCAGGAGGCGAGGGAGGTGGGAGGGAGGTCCCAGCCTTTATTGTTAAACTCCTCTATGTATTTGAGGTCATCTGGAGAGAGAGGTGGGGTGGTATCTTCACGTCCACGCTCGCTGGTCTTACTCTTGTCTGGCAGGAAGGGGGAGCTGTCCATCAAACGCTGGAAGTCACTCATAGAGCAGACAGATTTTGCCCTGTGGAGACAGTTTGACAAAGTTAGTAAGATTTCCAGCTGAGATGCTCCTGCTTAAGCATATCTGAATAAACTAAATGGCCAGGTTTAGTAGGAATGTTTGAGGCAAATCACCCAACTATGCTGGATATAAGCCCTCTACAACACTCTCAACAGTATTTTCTACTGTCTTGATGAATCTAGCCCTCGAAGGTAAATACAGCATAATGGTCTTCAGGGTCCATCTGTGTAACTTAATAAATTCAGTATATTCTCCAACTTACTTATATTAAAAGAAAAACTAAAATAAAGCTTCAGCATCAGAACAGGGTACATGTAATTAACGCAACCACTTTACACAGAACATTATATAGAATACAGAACAATTATAGATTCAAAAATCATAGCAAAAATTTTCTCTGACAGTGAACTATTATAAAGAGTCAAATTATGCCTGCCCCAATATTGACATTTTTACTGATTCTTTTTCAAATAAATAATCATGATTAACAATTTCATTTTCCTTTTTTTGCAGTTGCAGTTATTAAGTACAACCCTAAAATGTTCAGACTGGCTGATCAGACATAAGCGTATGAATCTAACATCTATTAACAGTTTCAGCTTAAATACCAGTTTATTGGTATAAACTAGTACGTTTAATTTACATGGAGCTTTTTTTCAAAATCACAGTGAATGCAAACAGTATAAAAAACAAGTAAAACGATACGGCACCTACACAAAACAGCTTTTCTGAACCTGATCTGACTTTATGGGGAGACTGAAAACTAAGAAAACTGAAAACAGCAGGAGCAAATAAACACCATGAAGGGACAAATGTGTGATTTTCACAAATGTGGGGTTATAATAATAAAAGACTGACAGATTTTGGAGAATCTATAACTTGGAACTGCAAAGAGTCCACTCTTTAGGGTCATTTTGGGGTCTCGGGGAATATATCAAGAAGGATCTATTTCTTCTGCTTTATTATTCCCTGTTTATCTCCAGCTTGATCGCTAAGACAGCACCAGCAGTGTGGAAGGACATACACATTCTCCAGTGTGTGGGAATTCGGCCGCTAAGCTGCTGAACACACAGAACTGCAGAAAACGCTTAGCGCTTGACTGCGCAATATGATGCGGATGCCTGACTGGCGGGAACACTGCATACCAATGGGAGAGACGAGCGAGAAAGGCTCTTCTCCCTGTGATGAACAGCACATGGTCCAAGTGGGACTGAAACCTGAATGCCTGCCTTTGGAAACATCAGTTCAAAGTCTGGGGAGGGTTCTTTCGGTCGATTTTGAGTCAATTTTGTATAAGAACAGCACATAATGAATTCATAAATAACAGCTTTCTACAATTTTTGAATGCTTCACCATAAAATTAGGCGAGCCCTGACAGACCACAACCCACTTCTCTATGCAAATGATTGCTCATGTGAATTGGAAGTCATTATAAAGAACGTGATTAAGCAGTTGGCCAGCTGGCTCAGATTTTCTGGGCCATATCCTTTCTAAAGGTTGCTGTACGCAGTCTCCAGGGAGGCTGTTAATGTAGTACCGAAATCTCCCTCAATAAGAAACTACACTCATACCAGCATCAGGCACAAAAATGGGATTGCATGCCTTTATGATGTTACTGTTGATCTGAGACATATCACCACAATATCACAAACAAATAATGTTAAACAGATAAAGAACATTTTCCGTGGAGGAGCTTGTGAGGAGGTTAATAATAGCGCTGAAAGATTGATGGTTGTTGTGTATTGTCTGTAGAGTACAATTTTTATTGTATTATATCTAACATTATTCAGGTTTTTAGTGGGGAAATGTAACCTATTAATACAGAATTCAAGTACCAGCAAAAAAAATGTGTCTTGTACGTTTTATCCAAAAGGCATTACTATTTTCTTTACTAAATGCATTAAGCTTATTTAAACATAATAATGCAAAGGGCCAATAATAATCCAAAGAGATCTGAAAAGAATACATTTTGTTTGAAAACCAGTGCTCGGACACTCATTGTTAAAATGTTATTTTTAAAATCTGCAATATTATTTCTTTTTTTTTTTTTACTGCATTCAAAATACACACAATAGGGAGCAACAATGTCCAGCTGCTTGCGCTGTATGTTACTATAGAAGCCATGATTGTAGTCTCTCATTCAAATAAAATTTTAGCGGCAATGTAGACTGTAAAAGTGTAACAAATTTTATTTACAGAGTTCTCAGAGCTATGGGCCATTTGAAAGGATAGGGACTGTATATTAAAAAATATATATAAAAAACAAATAACTTAAATAATAATACAATACAAAACTAATAATAAAACTAATACTAAAAAATATAAGTGGTAATTAATATATTTTGTAATGAAACCCTTCAGCTCTACTTTTAGTTGCACACACTAGACTATGTACTCTGTTGGTTGTTTTTTAAAATGAGTTATTTGAGTTTGGTAGACCATAGAATTTGTGATCAAACTTAGAATTTTTGAACAAACTAAACCGATCTAGCACTGCATGTTGCCTTGGCCACACGTTTATTTCCTTAGACCTCACAACCGGCGTCTATTCTTAAGGCTAAATAAGAATCAGAGCTGTCATAACCCCATATAAACTGGGAATGTTGCACAATGAGTGTTCTTCAAGCGCAGGTACACAGACAAACACACACAGGCACACACAGGCATCCTGAGTACCTCAGGAGGCTGCCACTGCTCAGCTCATCCTCAGGATACAGTGCAGGGTCTGCCCTTTCTGAGATTTCATTCAGCGCCTGTAACACAGACTACGTTTAGAGCATACACTCCATGGGCACACACTGGTACACTAACAGTCATTCAGTATCTGTAGCATTTCGATCAACAAGGGAATTCTTTCTCACTGGAGCCCATTTAAACACAGACATTCTGGCAAAGTGTAATCAGTCAATCAATTCCACATGTCTGTGATTTATTATAAATAGTCGTATTTTCTCGAAAAATATTGTTTGCCACTTTTGGCATCGATAATAAATGGAAAAATTGAATGGAAAGTGCAGTAAACCTGCAACCACTGCAGCCCAGTTGACGCACCTCCTCAACAGAGAACGCACTGTTGCACACCTGAATGTTTATTTGCCACATTTAAATCAAACAAAGAGTAATCTGTGCAAAAGTGGCACATATATATTTTAGGTTTTAGATTTTTTTCCCCCCAGAATGTTAAACTTGGAAAATACATAGAAATAAATAACAATTCAGAAGCAAATGATATTCCCATATTCCCACAACAAGAAAACATGTAATTTGACAGGTTTTGAACATTTTGGAATTTTTGTGTAATGAATTTTGAGAATACAAAATAACATTTCAATAATTCTGTAACATAAATTGCGTGAACAGCAATAACAGTAAACCTTTAAAAAAACAATAAACCTGTCTTACCTCATTCATGCATGGGAACCTCTTCTCGCGCTCCAATCTGGATGGAGGGGGCACCTCGGCCTCGTTAGGTGGGTCCAGGGACAGAGCATCCAGAAAGAGGCTCTCAGGTGGTCGGTGACCCTCACTGGGCCACACCTTCCCTGCCCCCTTTGCTTCCAGAGTGGCCTCTGAGTCTGAGTACGAGCGTGATGGCACGTAAGGAGTTCCACGGGAAGACCGGGGAGACCTGGGGGCCTTACAGGGGCTGTCCTGAGAAGAGAAGACTTGTGGGACGCCCCCTTCTGAAAGAGGGCCCCCCTCAGACTGATGGAAAGGAATCTCCCGATGCATCTACAGAGGAGAGATGAGTGGAAAGTGGTTATGAGGGTGTAAGGAAGAGCAGAAGAGAGGGTGTCTGACTTGTTACTTTTCAGGTAGATGTTTGTTTGGTTGCAGTTGGCTGAAGGTTAATTCCTGCTTATGCAAATAAAACCTGCATGCAGAATACATCTCAGGGATTATAAAGATGTGAAACAAGAGTTACGATCGCAGATTAATCTTCTTTGTTTAATGTATGTGCACAGATCACCCAACATAATCCCGTCTTCTTATAGATCTTAAAAAAAACAGTAGTGTTTTTTTAAGTAGTGTTGTTTTTGGCGGCCTGTTTTAATTTTAGTTTTAGACTAATCTTTGTGTCAAGCTGTCATTTTAGTTTTTATTAGTCTTAGTCACGTCCAAACTCTTTTAGTCTAGTCAAGTTTCAGTCGACTAAAAGTCTGAGCATTTTAGTCTTATTTTAGTCAGAATTATCCACGACTATTTTCATCTAGTTTTTGTCAATGAAAGTTGTATTTTAGTCTCCTTTTTTAGTGATGCAATTCTATTTAACCCAGTAAATACACTATACAGTAACTAGTAGGATAGACAAAACCTCAATATCTTTTAGTCAAACCTATTTCACAATTCAAACAAGGTTCTCTTATTATTATATTATTGTTACCTTATAGACTCAAGAATACTGTTCATCCATTCCAGACATGGAAGACACTCTGATTTGAATTTAATTTGAATTTATTTTGCCAACCAACCATGTTAGAACTTGAAGTACACTCACATAAATTTAAATAAAATAAATAAATAAAATACCATCACATCACTAAAAAGTGCGAATAAAATGTGTCTATTGCCATAAAACCCAGATTTGTAAAACTGCTAAAGGTCTTCACCTTCAGTTTGCTGGCCTGAACTTACCTGAATATATATTTTTTAAATTTCTGAACAAATATATTCTACACAACCAAATTAGGATCAGCTTTTAGTGCATGGATAAGGGAAAGGCTGCTTATCAAAATGCTGTGTGTGAGAGAGAGACACTTTGTGTGTGTGTGTGTGTGTGTGTGTGTGTGTGTGTGTGTGTGTCAGTGTGTGTCATTTCTCTCTCCCTGGCACTATATTGGCCCAACGTCCCAATACTTTTGACCTCTCTAGATAGATTTAATTCACAGTGCCTCTCAACGGATGTATTGGGACGTAACACCGTTCAACTCTAAGGTCGAGCGTCCCAATACTTTTGTCTCCCCTCCCTATCGTACAGGAAATACCGTCTCGTCTCGTTTTAGTCAATAAAAATGAAGAGACATTTTAGCATAGTTTTAATTTTGTAAACCACATTTAGTCTCGTTCTTATTCGTCAACATTACAGGATATATTTCGATTCGTTATCGTCACATGACCAGGATTTACGTTGCCTCTCGTCTTGTTTTAGTCACGTGATAAATGTTCGTTGACGGTGATATTTAGTCATAACTTTCGTTGACAAAAGCAACACTACATCTGAGACTATTTGTCCCATTATTACCTGTCAGCTCAACCAAAATATATAATTAATATATTTCGATATGAACAAAGTCATTCAGAGTAGACTGATGCCTAATGGGCCAACTCAGAAATTAAGTGTGGATTGTTGAAGGGAACCAGGCATCTGAAGAGATTAATGTCTTTAAAAGCTTGCTTGGGAGACTGATTTATGATCTCTGTGAGATAAGCTTTTGGCCTAAAATGTATTTCTGAAATGTATAAATTTTTCATTTCCATCTGTTAGCATTTAAAGGAAAATACTTTTCCAGATTAACCACTATCTGAACATCATCAACATTACATCTAAAAACTCATAAAACATGTCTTGGATTGTGAATACAAGGTCTGCATTCGTGTTCCTGACCCTTAGTTCACACCAGAAATCAGTACATGTCTCTGTACTGCCCTGTTTCACATCAAACCACTCCTAAATGAAACAACTCTCTCTTTCTCTCTCTCTCTCAATCTATCCATGAATCAATATATATACAATTTTAAATAAAGAATGAACTATAAATATAAAATATAAGCCTGGCCTTGCATAGCCTTGTAGCTCCAGTGCAAAACAAAAGAATAAAACTTCAGACACCAAAGATATCTTTGTGGATTGACTACATTTGGGTTATATGAGGAACTTGTCTCCACATCCTATGAGCCCTGACCTTCTCCATCTTGCGGTGCATGTCGCGGACACTGCGGTCCCACTCCTGTCGCTCCCTCTCAAACCTCTCGAGGAGTTCGGCCCTCTCCCTGTTCCAGCGCAGCTCCCCATGCTGCAGTTTCCAGCGCAGCTCCAGAACCAGGCCATGGCTGTCGGCCAGAAGCCTCTGCTGCTCCTCACGCTCCTTCTCAAGCTCCTGCCGGGGTGAGTCCGGTCCACCCCCTGACCCCGATGTTCTCGAGTCCTCCAGCTACCAGGGAAACACACACACACACACACACACACACACACACACACACACACACACACACAATGTGCAAAAGAAGATAAAGATTCAACTCATTCTTACCTCCGAGTTACAGATTTCGTAGCAGTGTAATATCCTTTAATGAGTGTAAATCAGCCTTTTCAATCATTTTAATAGCTAAAAGTTAACGGGGAGCTGCAGGGTAAATGGAATGCAAGATAAAACTCTGATCACTCAGTTTCATCATTCATAGGCTGGCCTTGAACTTATCTTCCCACTGAGAAGTTCTAGCTCAGTTAAAAGTTCCAGTCTAAAGTTCGCCTTTCCTTTGTGTTTTCCGTAATGTCTGCTCTTTTTTAACACTGCGGGACATTTTAAGCTAAATTCATCATTAAATTCATTTTCTTGTACACTTTTTTGATGTGTAGTGACTTTTCCCTGCCTCTGAAAAGGCCTTCTGGATTTTGATCGCATGTTCATGCCCCAGCAGGCAAGGAAATTCATTTGCACTCAGAGGCAAACAGCAGAGTCGCATATGATGTCAGTCAAATTTTCCCATGCAACCAACGTAGTGTACAGTATGATGTGAACTTAAATATTCATAAATCACAAAATGATCCACCAACCACTTCACCTCCCTCAAAGCAAGAAGGTCCAGGGTGTGATTCTAGACTGGGTGGAGGGGGACAGCTGAGGGTCTGTATGGAGTTTGCATGTTCTCCCTGGGTAATCTCATTTCCTCCCACAGTCCAAAGGCATGCAAACTGCCAAAGCCAGACAAACTGGAGATGCTAATTAGCCCCTAGCTGTGAGAGTGCGCATGAATGTGTTTGCCTGCCTTCCGATGAACTGCCGACACTGTCCAGATTGTTTAAACGCCTTTTGCCCAGCGTCCACTGGGATAAACCCCCGCAACCCTGGTTAAGGGTGAGTGACATGAATTATACATGAAAATGAATAAAACGGTGTCCTAAAAGGAGAAGTGCCTAGCAAATGCAGAAATATAGTCAGAGACGTGACTTTCCCTGTGTCATCCTCCTCCTCTGGAACAGCGGGAGAGGGTATTTCAGCCTGCACAAGCCAAGTTTGAACTTATGAAGCACTGAGTTTAAGTGAAAGAAAAAGGGCATATGCTAACCTCAGTGATAGCATTGGTGCAACAGAAACTACCCCTTACTGGGGTCTACCCCAGTCGTCTGAGAGTCAGACACATTTGTAAAATCATAAAGATATGCCAGTTGTGTGTACCACTGCACAGCAAAGTTTAATGCAGAAATGTTGTAATGTGCTTTATACGTAGCTTGATTAGCCGACCCCCTATGGAATAAGTCCCCTATGGAAATTTTTCAGCGTTATTTGTGCTTGGCTAGTCGTGTTGTTTTCAATGCCAGTTCTAAATGAAACACATTTGCTTGTAACAGGCATACAAGCAATATATTGTTCATCTAATAAACTTGGATACGACCTATACGACCCTTGGATGATACCTATTGACACCTATGTAATTCAATATACAAGCAGACTCAAGCCCATACTGTATTCTTAGTGGTTGGTTAGTAGATTTACATTACATTTATAGCATTTGGCAAGAGCTTTCATCCAAAGCAATTTACAATTTTTGTGCATCACAAGAATAAGCGAATGTTGTGTTGGGCGTCTTGCCCAGGGACTCTCACTAGTGTGGTGTGGTGAGCTGCCTGAGTTAGGAACCCTACGCTCCTGTTCAAAACGCAGCAATGTTATCCACTACACTAACCAACCACTAGTAGACGTAGGTCCTCAGTCACACTGAGAGACATCCAGGGACCCCTTTTGTGGACCCATGACTGAAGATTTTATTACGATTATTTTGTCATCTTTTGTTTGGGACAGTGTAAAACCCGTCATCAAGCAATTTAAAAAAAATAATACATCAGAAAATACATCAAATTTGACTGCGGAGTTCATATTGACTTCAACAGTGTAATTAATAACATCTCTGCAGCAGTGAATGAAAGGGACTGATGGATGTTGCACATTCTTCTGTGTTATTAAACCACCCTGTATGTGCTTATTTGTCTGTCTGCTGTTATAAAGCAGACACAGACAGAGCAGGAAGTCGCTCCCCGTCAGATCAGTGAGAAGGAAATTGGCTTACAGTGTGTACAACGTTCGACTCAGACACATGCTCACGTTTAAGTCTGAGAGCCAAGTCACATAAAAATAGCCTGCTATTCATGGAAGTCCCCTTTCTGCTGATGACCAAAAGCCTCCAAAGTCAACTTTACCATCCAGTTACTGCATATACAGGTTTTTATACCACTCAAATCATATGTTTTGGAAAATAACACTAATTTTTAACATGAGTGTTAAATATGGTATATTTCTATTAATGTTCTGAGTTTAATATAGCAGAAAAACCAAACACATTAAACGTGTCATAAGGTTTGTAGTTTGTATAACGTTATGAAGTTTGTCTCATTTACATAATGCGTATGATATACATAACTGTATGATCACATTTACACACATTGCACACGAACACTGTAGGTTTAAAGCAGTGGTTATCATTTACAGTCCCCTGCTTTGCATCTTTTATTGCTCTAACATGCCACAGTTCAGGATAAAGTTATTCATTTGCTGGGTAACCTGGATCAAGTGTGCAGGGGTTTGGGTCATAGATTTTATTTGTTACATTTATTTTATCATTGAATTTTTTACTCTTAACATGTATAAGGTCCAATAATGTATAATAATAACAAAAACAATAACAGTAATAATAGTGTAATGATAATGATTATAATGACAATATAATAATAATAATAATAATAATAATAATAATAATAATAATGTTGTTATGATTTGATGAATATCATTATTATTAAAATGTATTATTAGTGTTATGATTATGATGATGTTATTGTTATTTTTACATTGCAAGAAACCACAAGCATGACCAGGGACCAGGGGTATTCTGGGACCAGGTTTGGAACCCCACCAGTCTAAACAGTGGGGGTCCTTCTAGGTGTGTGACACCATTGCTCAGCACCTGTGCTATGCGACTCCTCGTCTCGGCCCGCTGTATCTCCCAGGTCGCTCTCTCACTGGCCAGTGTCTGCTGCAGCTGGCAGCGTCTCTGTGCCTCCTCCCGCAGCTCCGCCCTCAGCTCCTCCAGCAGCGAGCGCAGGGCGTGCAGTACCCGCCTGCTGTCACCCACCTTACAGAAGAGAGCAGATGAGAAGAAGGGTAGGAGAGTATGATTAGGCTCTCAGGATGTAAATGTGTGTATCACTGTATGTAATGTCTTTCAATGTATTTACACTCATGGCTCTTGGAAACAGGCAGAGAAATTCTGCAGAACATATGGAATCTAAATTTGCTGGATGTTCAGAACATTTTACACAATACCCAGAGATATTATCCAAGTAGGAAATTATTGTAGGGTCTGGCTCGGAGGAAAAAAAGGTCTTACAAATGCACACGTATACAGTGTTGTGGAGAATTGTACCGAAAAGTCTAAAAGTCTAAAATGTTTTCTAAGTCAAAAAATCAAACGAAGTCAGAAAGATGTGGCATCGCTGTTTTATTCGAAGTTAATAGCCACGGCCTGCGAAAACTGCCTCTGAGCTTGCTCCCCAACCGGGCTGTGCACAGGGTTCCTCAAAATTCAACCCCCATTTCGTAATTCAACCCACTGATCTATATACCATTTAATCACCTTATTTGCTTGACGCCACCTTTCTTAGTTTCTAATTAATATTCAGTCCCATGTGACTGCATCTGGCCTCCAATATTTATAATGCAGATATACCTCTATTTTTAAAAAATATATACCTTTAGGTGCAATGAGTTCTCCAGTCTGGCCTCCAGAGAAACCTGCACATCTAATCTGCCCTTCAAGGACACATGCATAGGAAGGTATCTTCATCTTAAGGGACTGTTAGGGGCTTTCCAGCCCCTTTCCAGCCTCTGAGAGTTCAAACGCTACTGTATGGGACATTAGTTTAGACTCTAATTGTAATGGCTATTGTGATTCCAACCCATATGTTTCTACCATGTCAGTCACTGACAATCAGTAAAATACCCCTTCAACAGGTTTAAGGACAGTTGTGGACTACTTTAAGCACTGATGTACGTCGCTCTGGATAAGAGCGTCTGCTAAATGCAGTAAACGTAGCGTAAATGTAAACGTAGCGTAAATGTAAACGTAGCGTAAACGTAAACAGTCACAACTTGGTCACAGTTTTCATGTAAATGCAAAAATTTGTTACAGGCTCACCTTTAGGCTAAAACTGTCATTACTAGTATTAAATAAAAGCAGCAGTAGCATGTCTACAGTAACATAACATGAAACATGACTGTACATTTTCTTGATTCTATTGTATATATATATTTTTAGGTTGTCTAGAATATCTACTAGAATATAATTGTTTATTATAATACAGAGGTCAAAAACACAGCTTGAGAATCTTTTTATACTGGAACCAAAATCAAATTGTGGGGTCCCTGGAGATGGCCATCACTAAGCAAATGACAATGACTCTAAGTGTTTGTGCAAGTGCCTCAGCTCCGTGTGTGAGTACAGCAGAGAGACACCAGTTCTGTGCATGAGTGTGCATGTGTGGGCAAGAAAAGAAGGTGTGGGAGTTGGGAGGTTAATCAGAAAACAATGACTAAATCAACCTCTATGAGGTTTTTAATTAACATTATTCAGTTGCCTGCCCTCACGCTGTGCAGCGGCTGCAGACAGTCGTCCACTCCTGTATGTTTTCTAGTGCTGGTAAGAGCTCTTATCAGCGTCCTCTATCAGTCTGCCCTCTGCACAGTCCCGCACTGGGAGGGCCTGTCTGAGAATGCATTACAGTGCGAGAGCAAGTGAGCAAGTATAATGGAGCAAAGCCTGTACACAAACTCACCAAGACTGTTATTTGTGACTTCACTTCACGTATGCTGCCTCAGAGCCAGAGAGATAGGTCTAAAAGATATATGAAGTTACTACGCTAGAATTTTACCACCTCTAAGTGTATTACTTGAAGCAAAAAACTAATTTACACTGTTTTAGTCTCTTACCCCAAAAGCAATCGTCTGGTGTCAAACACAGTTGATTATCATTAGATCAAATGTTATCATTTTTTTCCTTCCATTTCTGCACAGAGTGGATTGATGACAAATGCTTCACTCTAGAGATACTGACTCAGCTTTATTCACAGTAGCGGTGAATGAAACCTGACGTCTACAGCACTGATTAGCTCTAAAAGCTCATTCACAGAACGTTCTTCTACGAGAAGATTACGAATACGCTGCCTGATGACAAAGGTGTTGTTTTGTGATAATGTTGAGAGTGTTTTTTTATTGTGGAGAGATGCACGTAAGGCAAAATTAGTTTGTTAATCACTTTTTTTTGTTTCTTTAATTACCACTACTACATATAAAGATCTGTGTGGTGTTGCCTAGTAAATAAAAGCAAGCCCTGGTTCCATTTACAGTTTAAAAAAAGTCAGTAAGTTTCTTTACAATTAACCATTTCTCATCACATCAAACAGAACTAAAGTTTTAAAAAAATGATGTAATTCCTCAGTGTTAATTCATTTCTTTTTAACCAAATCATCAATTTAATGTTGCTGCAAATTGTACTCCCTACTACACAATATCAGCACTGTCATGGTCATACAATAATTTTACCAAAAGACATGTAAGCACTATTAGTGGTTTCCTTCAGACGTGATTGTTTTTGATCCACTTAAAGCCTGTAATTTATTTCGTGCTTATATGTCTTAATATTTGCACAAATAACAAAAATAACAGTGCAGAGGCAAAGCTCAGTATCAAAGCAAGACAAAAAACGAATGCACTGTTAGAGGCAGCTTATCCAGCTGACCGTCATCCTTCACTCACTGCGCTGTTTAATACGGCACATGTTTCTGTACAGATTAGATTATATAAGACCAACAAAATCTCTCTAAACTGACATAACAATTCAGTGTTTCGAAATGTATGAAATCAAAGTTGATATACAAAATGCAGCACTTAGGCCTAATAAATAATAGATGGGAACAGAGGGAGTGTTTTCTGTTTTTACCCAAACGAGGCAGTGGACTGCTGGAGCTACAGCCCTCTGTCATGCTGGGAAACTGAAGTCCAATGGAGATGGAAACAACTCTCTGTCCTATATTTTCTAAGCACCTACAACACCTTGTGAAAATCCAATAAAGGGAGAAAGAAACATGAAATATAGCCCCAGCCTGGAATATGTCGGTCAGTTTTATATGTATTTATATCCTTAGTGTGCTGTGATGTCGGTGGCGTTCACGGAGCGGCCACTTGGGGCTGCTTTTAGGGTTTGAATGTTGGGACTTTTATTTTGACGTCAGTGTATGGGTTTGGTCATGTGTTTTGGTTTCAGGTGTCTTGTATTTGGTATTAGTGATTGACTGTGTCCGAAACCGCGCACTAGCGTCAGTGCACTGAGGTTTAGTGCGTAGTGCGCACTGCACACTGCCTTCTGTAGTGCGCACTGTTGTGCGTCAGTGCTGTCCTAAACGAAACACTAACGTTTTGCACTTAGCGGAAGTGACGGACTAACATTTGCTTGCGATTCTCCAGCCGCCAAAATATCTGCC
>JBBJLR010116887.1:0-20180 GCA_037577145.1 Brachypetersius gabonensis | reverse complement strand
TATATATAATTAATGTATGTATGTATGTATGTATATATATTGCTTTGTGTTCCTTGAATTGTCTTCCTTGACTTGAAGAGCAGCAGAAGACACATTTTTCCAAACTCTTGACATTTTAATATTTTCTAAACTATATAATGAAATATTTGCAGAAATTCTATATAGAAGCACTTTTGGCGTAACAGTGATTGAGAGATTTGATTGATGTTATTGCTATGCTTTTTCTACTTTGGTTTATTCAGTTTTGCGGTTTTTGTGAAGAAACAGTTCTGAAATGTTAGTAGTGCACAAACAGGCCAAGTATATAGAACAAACTGTACATAGGAAAGTCATTTTAGTTTTTGTATGTGTAACAATATAAAAAATGCAAATTTAAAGATTTGGGTAACTAACTCTTACTCATTGTCTCACTCTCTCTTTCTCGCTCTCTTTTACTTTCTCACTCTTGCGCTCTGTCAAGATACTGTTTGAAACAATTTATTTTCACTTGAAACTTCATTTTAAAGTCCAATCTGCATACATGCAATGTGCTGTAAATATAAAGCATATGATCTTATTGTGTTTTCAGTATTTTGCTTGCATCACAATATCTTTTAATAAAAAAGCTTGACATAATGGATCGTTGTTTTATTACATTTGGAATGTATTGAGGACATTTTTAGAAAAAAAAAAACATGGATACGGATGTGAAATGGCTTTAAACATGACTTATGTATCGACATTTTAATTAAGGTAGAAATATATATTAAAAAATACAATGCAAAGTTTGACATATGAGAAATATTTTCTAAATGGCAGAAGCACATTTATCCCAGCAACTGTCCCAGCATACTGTCTAAATTATAGCAATTGCTTAAAATCATACTGTAATGCCAAACTTTTGTAACATTTACAGCCAGCAGAGACTAAACTGTGTAAATTGATTTTGCAGTGTTAATGCATACGAGTTAGTTCCATGAGAAATGTAAACACTGAAATGCAATGAGACTGAAATGACATTATGTATGATATTAGAGCACTTTTCTGGTGTATCTTTTCCAAAATGACCAAAAAAAACCCAAACAGTTGGACAGCTATAAAATATGTACCTAAATTTTAAAAAACAGTCTTGTAATAAGTAATAGAAGGTCTAAATACGTACACACTGTTTCGGCACAGGGCATAATATTCAAATACTTTTGTTAACAATCTTCAGTTTATATTACATCCAAAAAAAAGCCTGTAAATTAGTATGTAGTGCTATATGGGATAAAAATGATATATATACCAAGAAATGAAACAATTCATTGATTTGAATTTTTGCTCATTCCAATTGTAGCTGATCAGGTACATTCCAAGGACAAAAGTATTGTGACGCCTCACCATTATTCCAAGATTTTGGAGATTCTGTGGGAATTTTTACTCATTTATGAGGTCAGAGACTGATGTTGGAAGAGAAGGCCTGGCTCGCAATTTCCGTTCCAGTTCATCCCAAAGGTGTTGGATGTGGTTGAGGTCAGGGCTCTGTGAGGGCCAGTCAAGTACTTGCACACCGAACTCATCCAACCATGTCTTCATGGAGCTTCCTTAGTGCTAGTGTACTTGGACACAGTACCGATACATGTGCCTATACTTTTGTCCAGTGTATGTTTAGGTTTTAAATTATACACTGAAGTCTCTAGGCAAGCATGGTTCATAAGTGATGAAGGCTAATGTGATACAAATTAGCATCATGCTAACTGCCTTCCTATATCATCACACACTAGCCTCATGATGCTAACTGGCTTATTTTAAAATTTTCATTCCTTTTTTGGCTGATCAGCTTATTAGGGTAGGGGGGCTGTTTAAATTTGGCCAATAGTTACAGTTGCCTATTCTTTTAAACATTTACATTTATTAGACTCTTTTATCCAAAGCGACTTTCATTCTCTAACTACAGGGGACAGTCTCCCTGGAGCAACTTGGGGTTAAGGGTCTCAGGGACCCAGAGGTGGTGCTGTAGATAGGATTCGAACCCATAACCTCTTGGTCTGGAGGCAAGTATCCTACCCTCTGAGCTACCTCCACCCACTAAACCTGTGGATTGTAGGACTGGGGTGAGACTAAAGCAAGATTTGCTGTTTAATGTGTGTTAAATTTGTGAAATCAGGCTTCGTAGTACTGTTTCTCCACTTTCTTTGTTACACTGGACGTTACTCCTCGCTGCACCATCTCCACCTGCCGCATTATGCTGCCACTCGTCTCTATATGCTGCGTAACCTGTCTACTCGACATCATCATACCATCTGAAAAACACAAACACAAACTTATCGGACTGATTCTCAAACTAATTTGTACACAACTGAATGACTGAATCTGAATCAGAAAACTCTATTCATCCCAGAGGAAATAACTTATCACTTTAAATATACACAGAGACACATAGACGAGAACAATATACAACATGAAGTCTAAATAAAAAGCTATAGAAAAAAATACACTGAAATCTAATGACACAGAGGATAGTACATTATTGCACTTAGAAGAAAAAGCGGTATTTAAATAATAATATTACACATGTAAGACTATGTGCGCGTAATAACATTGTATAAGTTGCACATCATAGCAAAAATAACGCACATAGTGATACATATCATGAGAGTGATATAAACCCGTTAAGAAATTCCCCAACATGAAGCAATAGGCTGTTGCACAGATTGCACAACAAAAGACTGCTTGGATATTGTAACAATGTACTGTATTGATTTTACACCATTTTTACACAAAGATGGTGGGAAAGAAGCTTTTGTTAATTGTTAGCTTCATTAGCCTTGTAACCACAGGGCAAGGTTATGGAAACTTCAGGGAAATCACTGAAAATCACTGATATCACTGAAAATGTAGATGACTCTAAAGCAGGGATGCACATTTCAGTCTGTGTCTAGAACAGTTCTGTGGTTCCCTTACACAAACACATCAACAAAACCTGGCAATGAACAGCTGAATCAGATGTGTTGGCCAGCTGGTGGCCTAATGTTTAGCCCTGAGATCAGAAGATTGTAGGTTTGAGTTCCTGGACTTTAAGGTACTGTCCTCACATAGTGCTCCCTGGGTGCCCCTCATTAGTGGCAGTTCCCTGCTTCACTTAGTGAATGGATTAAATGTAGAGAATTTTACATTGTTCACCCTGCGGTGTGTTCATGTGTGACCATAAGGGGCCACTTTACTTTACTTTAAGCATGGAAATCATCAAAATGCGCTGGACACCAGCTCTCCAGGACTGTGCACCTCTTCTATAGAGGCAAACACAGTCATGATCTTTACCATCTACTCCATATGGGGATACAGTGTTTCTTTCTCGAATCTGTGTGTGGGTGTGTGTATGTGTGTTTGTGACTCTACCTGATGTGACGAAGGGCTCTGAGAACATGGTGTGACTGGTATGTGTGCTGGTCTGTGAAGGCAAGTTAAACACTTCTCTCCTCGTCATTGACTGACTGCTGTACTGGCCCATTGATCCTGTAGGTAAATAAACATTACATGTACATTAACATTTAAACATCCTGAATCCCCAATTATAGCTGTGATTTACCATCCTCTCAAGCTTGACTTCCTTTTTCTCTCTCACTTACCTGATTTCCTCACTCAGCTTAGCTCTACATCTTTATGTGATTTCAGTTCACATATAACTCAATTTATGACAGGATGACAGCTAGTGAGACTTGATGAGGAAACTTACAAAATCCACTTGCAAAAATTCAAAGATAACCCTATACAGTTCGGAATGCCTACTACATGGATCCTCTGCAGTCTGTGCACATTATTTGTTTGTTTTTGTGTTCTACCTCCATCCTGAGACTCAATGGTGATGATGCCTTCTCGCTCTGGTCCGAAGCCCTGTGTAGTTTGGGCTTGAACTCTGAATTTGTAGGGGACGTTCTCTCTCAAATCAGACACGGTCAGAGAAGTGGCACCGTTGTCGTTAATCTGGAAGGTGCGCTGATCCCCTGAAGAAATGACAGACACACAGTATTGTTAAACACAAGCTCCAGTTAGATTTAAATCAAACATTGTTTGAATGCCAATCAATTGCCATTTCTGACAGTCTGAGTTAAATGATAATGACCTCCCCCATGCAGTTGTTCACAGGTAACCACATAGCCCAGGATTTCTCCATTGGGTTTGCGGGGTTTATCCCAGCTCAGCTGCAGAGTCTCTGGGCTTAAAGCTGAGAAGACGAGCGGACCTGGAGCACTGGGAGTGCTCAGAGTGAACGATGAGCCTGCAATTGGACACACACACACAACTCACTTATACTTGTACTTCATACAAGACTTCATTTGGCTGCTTCTTGATTACTGATATCTAGGTGAGTGTAGGCAGAATACATTAAACAACATATTTACAATTGCTCCATTTGCAGTTTATTAAGATTGTTCAATCTATTTCTTTATTTTAAGGAATTGTATCAAGTGGAAATCTTATTACATCAGCAGGTAATTGTTTATTTTATTTATGATGCTTTGTATTTTTCCCAAATTTGAATCATGCATAAACTAGGATGCCCATCTTGGATGGTATTGCATTGAGTGATGTGTGAGAGAAGGGTCTTCTACCCATCCATAAAGAGTGGACTCCCTGCCTTCCCTGGAAGGCTATGTGTTCATTAAACTTTCAACCCATGATACTTGCGCCACTCAAGAGCTGCTCAATAGCATATTGTTTTAATTAAAAAAAAAAAAGCTATCTGTCTAGTTCTAGATGTTTACTACTTTCAGATCTTTAAAAATGCCAACAGACTTGATGACAAAAGGAAATATAACTAGCAGCTCCAGAAGTCATTGATGGAACAACATTTCCTCCTATAAAAGACAGACATATAGTGACATAAAGAAAGTTCCCACCTGGCACAGGGCTGAGGGGGCTTTTGGGGTCCACCGTTGACTCAATGGTAATGACGCCTTCCCTCTCAGGCCCCCAGCCTTCCCGACTCTGAGCTTTTACTTTGAACAGGTAAGACTGGTTGGGCAGAAGATTCTGCACCACCACAGAGTTCTGGGCTGGGTCAGTAACGTCCACACGCTTCATCTCACCTGCACAGGCCGTTCCAAACACATTAGTACAAAATGTACGTGACATTGAAGGGATAACTCATTCAAAAAAGCCTAAAGTGGTTAACTTTAGGCATGAAAGCAAGAAAACTCAAGAGTTAGGGTTCCATACACTGCTAGCTGTTACTCTCTCCTCACTCAGGTTCTTTCCTGAAACAGGATATTGCCAACACATGCAGCACATTTCGATGTATCACAGTTGGTCACATCTCCCTTATGGCAGTTTCACTGCTCAATAAATGATTTGTCAGTCATACTTAAATGACTGAATTCAACTATAGTTCATTTAAAGCATTTATTTGAGTTGAATATTTGCGTGTTAGAGCATGAAGTTTTTTAGGTCAGTCATATATAGGCATTAGGTTGAACATTTTCTTCAGACTGGGTATAAATACACACAGAAATAAATATAAATGCAAGGATTTTAAATACTGATTCCGATTAAAGCGTGAATCAGTGGCAAAACTGAAAATTCAACAAAATTATTTAAGTAACAAAATAGCTAACCACAGTTATTTGGTTCAAATACATTGAATGAAGAAACCCAAATTCTTTAACTTAATTGTTTAAATGAGTTTTCAGTGGCTTAGTAGATTTTAAATAATCTGGAATTGAACTGTTAATCTTAGCGCCAAACATAAGTGCTGAGTAGTTCTGAAGAAATGAAAGGAATGAAACAGTGCCATTACTGACCTCCATTGAGGAGCTGATAGAGGACACAGTAACCCAGTACTGGATTCTCACAGTGTGGCTCCTGCCAGCTGACCTTCAGTGCTGTGGGACCCAAGGCAGAGAAAACCAGCCTGCTTGGGGTTTCAGGAACCCCATGCGGCGCCCGTGAATCTACAGGTACCAAGTAACACTCAGGTTTAGACGACAGCATCAACGTTTAGCTTCTGAGCTGGTGGTAGCAACAGCATGAGAAAGCTTGAAACCATTCACTGAGGTCTGGCTGTTTGGAGGGTGTGATATATGATGGTGATTTACTGTGTGTGAAACAATATGGAAATATCAACCATCAATATGCAAATATCTAATATGAGTCAAAACAATCTGGAGACGTGAAGACATGTTGACACACAAATGCCAAAACTAAAAACTGAACTTAAAAATGACTCCCATTAAAAAATTTACTTTACTTTACTTTGGACTTCCTCTGTCTGAAGTGTCACTCTATTTTCAGGATATTGAATCCACTTCTAACTAATTACTTACTCAGGTAGTGCTTTCATAAATAAAGATTCTCTGTTTTCTACAAAACATCCTGTTCATGAAGGTTTTTTCATTGGCTGGATCAGGAGAAAGACAACTCTGAAGTGAAGATATTCTCTTTAGAGACATAGTACGTTTATATTCTTTGCGTTGTACAATTTCTTTCATGATTCTTTCTTTCATAGTAAACCTGTCCAAAGGGCTTCAGCTAGCGCATTCACCTTTTTCACAGGTTAGATTGGTTAGCTCTAGGTTCACTCACCCTGGAGAACCCTGTCCAGGTTCTGCAGAGCATCGTTGATGTCTTCTGAATGATTGTGAACGTTGGAGCTCAGGCTGTAGCTGGTAGTTGTGGCCTGGCTGAAGCTAGACTTGCCTGAAAGAGCACCACCGCAGGCCATGGCAGGGAATTGCAGCGCAGGGAAGTGCAGGGCAGGATAAGACAGTGAGGCCAGACAGACATGCCATTGAATGGAGAAGGGAGACATAGAAGAGTGGTAGGAAAGTTAGGAGATAGAGGGGAGATAATAAGAATTTGAGCGACAGTTAGCCAAAGGTTCCTGCCAAAAGCCATTATACCTGCCAGCCATTATTTCAAACAGACAACAATGCCTTTGAGCTCAAGCATTGATATACACACCTCTCTAAGTATAGACCTACCAAGAAAGTCAGATAATCCGCCGGACAAATCGCTCATCACGATGGAGTCCCTAATGCCGTCATTGTCGTAGTAAGTCTTGTTTTCAGAGCGTTTCCTCATGATCACTTCGTCTGTGTGCATTCCACCACTCATCTGCAGGTCATGTCGACGTGGCATGGATCCCCCTGAAAATAGAATAAAAAAAATGACCAATGTAAACCTTAAACATAAAAATATTTCACCAACTGTTACATTTGTGATGTTAGCAAACCATAACCTATGCAGACTTCATTGCTCTGCAGGCTTGGAAACTACAACCAAAGATCTGAGCATCTACACCTTTGCCAGATATATAAGTCGTGGTCTCCATTGATTGGTTGCCGAATCCTGGACGGGGTGAGAGGCCATAGCTGGTAGAGGAAGTGTTGATGTTGCGTGTCAGGGAACCACCTCCTCCAGGGAACATGAACTTCTGATCCCACTTTCCGTTCAGCAACTGTTCTGTGGATGAAAAGACGTGGGAAAATAGCGAGGATGAGCATTACGCTAGTAAGGTAAATACAAAGCTATCAACATAGCACTCAACAGCAGTGATGTGACTGCAAAACAGATGCGGTCTCCTCTGTCTTCTGGCACAGAAAGCTCCAGAACTGAAGCTTCTCTCTCCAAAGGCAACTGTAGCAGCAGCGGCGGGGTGACAAGTATTAGCAGTTTCTCTCTGCATAATAAGAGGGCATAACCCACCACAGTCATTTGCATTGCATTGGTCAACTATGAGCTGCAGGAGGTAGAGAAGAGTAGTCCAGTTGATACCAACCAAAAGCATGGCAGCAGGTTGCCAGACAGCAATATGTAAAAAGCCCTCTATCCACAATAGGTTGCTGTGCATGCTGAAGGAGTGGTGTTAGGGTAGGCTGGCATGCGGTCTAGCAGGGGCGCATTGTTTAGGTCTTCACCTTGCTGCAGGGTCTGGATATGGCCACCTTGATGTAGGTTCTGGGTATGGCCACCTTGTAGATGGCCACCTGGATGAGGGGTCTGTAAATGGCTAACTGGTGGCATGTCCTCGCTGCTTTCAGTACCGGTGCTCAGGCGGTGGGGAATGACGTCAGCAGGCAGTTTCCAGGACACCCTACGGAGATCCAGGTCCGAACCCACTAGCTTAACATGCTTCCATCGCTTGCCTTTGGAATTCATGTGGGGGGAAGCAAGCAAAGTATGGAGGGTGGGTTGGCAAGCCGTGGTTAGTGACTACAATTAGGCAAAAGCAACTGAGAAAAGGAAGGGAAGGAAGGCACTCTGATGCCAAAGACTGAAGTAGCTGGAGAGGCTTAGCCTGTACAGGTTCTAAAATGCTCTTAACCCTGATGCTCTTGCAACAGGAAGGAAGAAGACAGATGAACTAAGAATATCAGTATAAATATAGCAGCAAGCTGAATAAGTATAAAAGGTTTTTAAAATAATATGTTCTGTTGTAGAAAGAAAGGTTATTTCTGCTGATGCCTCGCTGTGGATATGCTAACTTTGCATATGCTAAGGCGTCATTTTTAATCTGAAGTGAAACAGAAGTCATGGCCCCATACCCATTTAGCATTAACACAGGTGGCGATCATTTAGAGTTCAAAGATTATTTGTAAATCAAAATTGTAATTTGAACAAATGCAATTTAAACATTGCAAGAGCTGCAGTTCTGTGTTGTATATTCTGTCATGTTTTTCCTCACATTTACAACTAAGCTACGTCTTCACCATATGGACAAAAGTATTGGGACACACCTCTTAATTACTGAATTCAGGTCGCTGAATTCTACTGAAGGACAATCTTAATGTTTCAGCAGGCAAAGACATTTTGGACAATGCCAAGTTTCTAACTTTGTGGACACAGTTTGGGGGAAGAACCTTTTCTATTTCAGCATGACTGTGTCCCAGTTCACAAAGAAAGCTCCATAGACATGCTTGGATGAGTTGGTGTGGAAGAACTTGACCAGCACCCACAGAGCTCAACCCCATCCAGCACCTTTGGGATGAACTGCAACAAAGATTGCGAGCCAGACCTTCTCATCCAACATCAGTGTCTAACCTCATAAATGCTCTAAAGAAAGAATGGGTACGGATTCCCACAGAACCTCTAAAATCTTGTGGCAAGCCTACCAAGAAGAGTGGAAGCTGTTCTAGCTGCAATGGGGACAAAATTAAAGTCTATGTATTTGAATGCAATGTTATAAAAGTCCCTGTTGGTGTAATGGCCAGGCATCCCAATACTTTTGTCCATATAGTGTATGGATATCTGCCTTTCTGAAATGTATAGAGATTTAATAATGAACTGGATTGTCAGGTTTAGTACCTACCTTCTGATAGGTCAGACATGCTGGGTCTGGTGCTGACAGTGGGCGAACGCAAAACTTCGTTACTGTACATCAGAAAACTGTCATACTCCTCGCCTGCTTCTGCGTCCACGATGGGAATGTCAGGGATAATGGGAACTGTAATAGGGTTGGAATGGACACAAAATCAACCAGAATCCTGGCCACTAATATTATAGATTTAAATTTAAATAAACAAATGAAAGATGAAAATGAAAGAAAGATACACACTGCCCACCCAAAGCTTGGAGACATTTTCAATGTGCTTTTTGAGTTTTGCTGTTATCTTTCAATAGTGATCATAAAACAGCTATGTGCTAAAGCTTTTGGCATGTTCAGATGGTACTCAGCTGCAGATTCGTCAAAGTGCCTACCTTGGTATGAAGGGCAGCTTTTGGCTAAATAATGATCTTGCAGTTTTAATTTTCAGACTGTTGTTAAGTAATTGGCCAGTTTTGTGCCCAGGGGTACCTCAGTGGTGCCACTAGCAGTCCTGGATTTCAAGCTCATGGTCTTCTGATCACAGGGGCAACTCTCTAACCACCAGGCCACTAGCTGCCCCACCAGGTGCTCATATTGAAACACTGCCCCAACAAAAACTTATACTGACCAACTTCTGGCCCAAAAATACTTTAACCACCTAAAAGGTTTGAGTGTTGATGAGTTCTCACATCACAACAAGGGGATACATTTACACTATTTATAAATGTGAAATTGCTTCCCTCTAAACAAATCTGCTTAAGCTCTCAAACTTTAACATTTTGTTACTGAAAACAATAACAAAATCATTAGAAAACTGAAAATTATTTTTTTTAAATGAAAAACTACTTGAATCCAAATACACTTACTGGACATGGGTCTGTGAGGCTGGGTTGCCAGGTTGATGGTGGCATCTCTGTATGGTCCCCAGCCCACCTTGTTGCTGGCACGCACTTTGTAACAGTAAGTCTGTGATGGCTGCAGGTTCTCAATGAGCAACATGCGCTTCTTTGGGTTGTCAATCTTCACCTTCTTAGATGGTCCAATAGGTTCTAGATGGGGAGAAAAGAGAACACAAGGAAAATGAGAAAATGAGGAAAGAAGATACAAGCAGTACAGTACTGTTAAAGTTCGGAACAGTCATATGGATATGTTTTCAATATTACAGAGTAAGTTCAATAATGAAATACACAGTGTTATTATAAACAAAACATTTTATAGATAAACTAAATATTTTAAATAAACTAGATATTTTATGAGTTATAACAAAAATGGATTGAATACTACAATAAAATACTACATAATATATAATTATATGTATCTTTTTAGAATCTGAATATATTCATATAAATAGATCTATTGATATATTGATATACAAAGATATAGCAATATTCACATTTTTTAGTACAGATATGAAATTTTTTAATGGTAGTGGCAATTCTGTCTTTTTTAAATGCAGGAATAGAGTAATGTGTTACTTGGGACAGGAATACAGCAAGATTCACTCACTGTTGTCTTCATTGATGGGTGTGTAGATGACCTCATACTCTGTAATGACGCCGTTGGGCTCTGCTGGCTCAGCCCAGCTCAGCTGAGTGACTGTCGGGCCGATGACATTGAAAGCCAGGCGCCCTGGTTCACTGGGCACTGCAGAGAACACCAGACACAGACACATTCAGTAGAGTTCACCAACACAGACTGAGAAATAAACACTTTAGTGTTCTACCAGCCCTGAATCAGCTAATGTATAGTTAGTTCTCAAGCTTTTATTACCTTCGTTTATGCACTATGTGTGGTACAGTGGTGTATTATAGAAAGAGTTGTAATCAAACACGTTTAGGCTTGTGAAGCTTCTAAAAGGTTTCTAAAATTTCACAATCCATTCCATTCAATAAAGACAACTGGATCAGTGTATCCATATTTACTTAAGCATATAGAAAACAGTATTACAGCAACAATACATAGGACTTATAGTCATTTGTGAACACAGCACAGCACGGCACACAGTGTGAAGAGTGTAAAATTCTTTCTTTGCATTTAACCCATTCACCAAGTGAAGCAGAGGGCTGCCACCCCACACAGTGCACTTTGGATGCGGTCTTGCATAAGGGTACCTTGTGGTGCCACTAGCAGTCCTGGGATTTGAATCCATGACCTTCTGATCACTCTAACTTCTTAACCACTGGGCCACCAGTGACAAAGATAGTGTTAAACGTATAACAAAATAAAAAAAAATGTGGGTGCTGACGGTAATAGACCCATCTGATAGTTCAAACTTTGGAAACATAGTTTGGAACATTGGAAAGCTGCTTGGACATTTTTGTCAGTAAAATTCCACACAGTATAATAAATCCTGTTAACAGACACGCTGATGTGTTTAATGAATGGAAGCTAGCATACAACATATTTGCATGACGCTAATTAGCATTAAAAAAGTTACTGTTCGTAGCATTAGCCTTTTGGGTGTAGTGTTCATTTAAATATTTTTGTAACACACCGTCCTCGAGAGTCTGGCACTGCACAATGTCGCTGTAGTCTCCATCGCCTTGTGCACCGTAGGAACACACACGCATCTCGTAATCGCAGTACGGGTACAGGTTGGTCAGCTCTGCTTGAGTGTTTTTCACATCCAGCACCTGAGCATCAGCTTCAGGGTCTCCATAGATCCAATATTTCACCTGAACATGAAGCAAAACATGTAGAAATGTTTAGCCACATATTAAAGTCTATGCATTTGAATGCAATGCCATAAAAGCCCCTGTTGGGCCAATGGTCAGGTGTTCCAACACATTTGTCCATATGGTGTATCTAACTGTGAGATTGTGATGCATCATTATATAAAATAACGTGTATTTACGATGACTCTAGTACCCAGCCTTGTTCAGTATGGGATGCCTCACCTTGTAGCCTTTGGCACCAGTCTGGGGGCTCCAGTTAAGACGGATGTTTTTGGGGCCTGTGGGCACGGCTTCGATGTTAGTGGGAGGGGCGGCGCGAAAACCGAAAGGTACTGACGACTGCAGTAAATGTCCTGCTTTTGAAAGAAAAACAGAAGATTTGATAGTGTCAACAAGGTATCTATTCAAAAGTGGAATCATTTTTTTTGATCATATCAATGAAGTTTTAGATGCGTGTAGAATGATAAACAGAGCTGTAGATGGTTCTAAACTCTACGGTATCTAGGAAGTCTAATAAAACTAAAATGAATGATATTCTAATTAGATGAATGCCCAATATATTACTCTAATAAAATAAAAATCCAAAATGAAGATCATAATAAAGTTTGTAATAATGTTCAACGCAAAGGTAGTTACAAAGATTATTACTCCAAAAAATTAAATAAATATTACTGAGCAAAATAAGAAAACAACTAAGTTATAACATTTCCCTGTATGACATTGCATAATGTGTTACTGAATAAAATAACAAAAGTTATTAATGAGTTATTCCAAACTTTTAAACAATAAAGAAGCTATCTTTTTGTGTGACCATTTTTTGGAGTATTCACTTGAGGGTCAGATATTTCTTTCTTTGTTATCTTTCCTTCTATTTATATATATTTTTAGCTCTGTCCGTCTGTCTGTCTGTCTACATATAGTAAGCTAGGAAGAAGGAGCCAAACATCACATCTGCATTTATACAGATTTCCATCTGACTTTCTAGGAAAGACCATGCTTGCTGTCAATACCCCACACATGGGGACAGGGGTGGGGGGGTGGGGGGGGGGGGTCTCAATAACTGTGTTACATATTTGCATAATAAACTGAAAACACAAACAAAGAAACAAAATGGTGAATTCTTTCAAAGGTAGGAAGATGCAGAGCTGCATTACAGAATTTGTCATTCTATATGAAAGGCTAGTTTTAAACTATGCCGACCCACCCTGTCATGGCCTGACTGAACTACAATGGGAATGCCCCCTTCAGACATATGAACCTGTCATAGGCCTTTTAAATGAAATGTACATGTTCTAAGATTGTAGAATATAAAACATTTGCCACACAAACACACCATGAATGAACACCAGAAAAAAGATTTTTAAATGAGAATATCTGCAGGCACTGGTGTGAGTTCTGTACAGTTGTTGCGTTCCTTTCAACAGAAATAGAATGATATCCTCGTATCCCAGCATCAGTGAACAGGTAAAGGCAGAGGGTGACTCACCTCTGTTATCGACGATGTTGACCTGTGTGGTCTTGCCATCTTTGACTGAACTGTTGGGGCTGGGCTCAAACAACTCGAGCTCGAAGGTCTCGGGCTTTATAGGGCTTGGGCGTGAATGTGGGTCGATGAAGATGTTTTTCTCTGCTTCTCCTGGAGCAAATTTGAGCTGGCCAGTCTCGTCTAAGCGAGACGACTTCCGGGTGCGCCAGTTTACACTGGAGGGGTTCTCCAAGCCCCGGGTGCGAACCACAGGGATGTTGTAGCTCAGATCGGAAACGTTGAACATCTGCGTGTTGTTCTTAAACCTTATCTCACTTTGATCTGTCACACAGTAAGAAACAGCACCACACATGCCATCAATCTACTACAGTAAAGAGGACACAATTTAATTTCAAATCAAAAGTTCAGTAGTAACTGTAGGCTTCTAAGCGACGAGTAAAATGTGGAATAAAAAGCTGATTCACTGCTGATCACTAATCAGTCGTCACGCAGAGTGAAAAGTGGAGTGATAAAGTGCCTTTGCTTGTGTGTGGCTTACCTGGTTTGTCAGCAATATTTATGGTGGTCCGAGGGTAGTGGCCCAGCTTGGCCCCCTGCCGTGGGTTGCTCAGGTCCATCACAAACTGCTTGGGCTGTTTGTCCAGCAGAGTATCGGTCTCACCTGACTGCAGCAGCTTCACCTGAACCATCTTCTGTGTCTCACCAGGCCCGTATGTCATCTCTCCATCCAGTGCCATGTAGTCCTACAGGAAAGAGGGAACTTAGCTTAACTCTGGGATGACAATTTTGGCAACAGTTTTTATCTTAGTGTAAATACTGAATTAGCTGTCTAAGTCAGCTTGTTGAACTATACATACACAAATGTATATTTATATTTTTTGTATTATTTGTAAAGTCTACTTTATTTCATCTTTTATTGTATGGCTTTAAATATATTGTTTTGCCACTTTCTGCTGTAGCAATGCAAATTTTTAACTTGTGGGACTAATAAAGGTTTATCTTATCTTATCTTATCTATTTATCTGTTAACCGGTAGGTGGAAAACTAAGCAGCTTACATCTCCTTTTTATTTGCCTGCTGAATATTTCAAACACATTTCTTTCCCTTTAATAATAGCGTTTAGCTTTTATTCTACCGGTTATGCTGCTTCTACTTTCTTCTTTTGTTCTGTTCACTTTGCTGCTGTAACAGTGCAAATTTCCCACTTGTGGGACTAACTAAGAGTTTTGCATTGGTGTAGCGTAATCTTGGAAATGAGAACAGAACAATTCCTTCTTTAGCAACAGAAAAGCAAAAAAGCAAAAGCAGCTACCTTCCTGATAACAGATATGTGTTCCAGAAACTACAAGTCATTCTGAACTTGGCAATAGTTGTGTTCATTAGCTGATTAGTGAATAATAACGATTAAACTTCAGTTATGTTCATCCCTGGCGTTTGACCTTACCTTCCTGTCCTTGGCAGTGAGGTCTCGGGTGCTATAGGTGACCAGTGTTCGCCCATCCTCAATAATTTCACGGCCAATAGGGATATTAGCCACGCCATCTTGGCGAGAGAAGGTGTATGAGGGCTGAAGGAAGGTGAAGATGCTCTTAGCTGTGAAGATAGGAATAAAATTAGCAGCTATTTGCAACTAATTCCAGTGCACATCTTACTCAGTTAATCAAAAAATCTGCTTTTCTTTTTTGTGCCTGTATATTTTACATGCTTGGCAAGAAATATTGACTCTAATGCTGTACATGTTGCATGGCGCGTTTGTCCTGAGCGATTTTGCACATTTTAGTATTATGGTACGCATAACATACAGCACTTGATTAAAAACTCATTTTCTGGCCATGATTTTTCTCCACATTATCTCCTCATACACTGAGACATTTAGTACATTTAGTTTACAGAGCAAGCATCTCCTATATGGACAAAAGTGTTGGAACCCCATGTAATTAAATGACATTGCATTCAAACACATAGACTGTAATGTGGAATTTCATTCTGTAAAGCAGGGCTATTCAACTACAATAGCAAGCGGGCCGGATCCGAAAGTCACTGGGGGTTCGGGGGCCACAGAATATCGTGCTGTCCAGGCGGGGGAGGGGGTGGGGGTGGGGGGCGGGTGTGATTTCGCGCTGGCTCCGTTTATGGGGGTGGAGGTACGGGGGTCTAGCAACGGTTCTAAACGACAACTCCGACCGTTAAAGCCCTTAGAGTAGATACATCACGAGCTAAAACTACAGAGTAGATTGAGATACATCCCCTCGCTGTGTGTGATTGTCCCCTCGCTGTGTGTGGTTTTCCCCTCGCTGTGTGTGATTGTCCCCTCGCTGTGTGTGTGTGGCCGGATTCTCTTTCGTTACCGCCAGCTAGGTAACACACCCATTTTCTGACAAATCCTGAAAGTAGCGGGGGACTACAAGGCAATCATCTTCCAAATCGCATTGCTTTATTGTATCACATGAATATTTCACTGATTTCCTGGCAGTCTGGCGGGCCATAAAAAATTCAAAAAGGGCCGCCTGTGGCCCGCGGACCGCTAGTTGAATAGGCCTGCTGTAGAGCATTTATGAGGTCTGACACTGAAGTTGGATGAGAAGGTGTGGCTCACGATCAGCTCATCCCAAAGGTGTTGGATGGGTTTGAGGGAATTCAATAATTAAGAGGTGCATCCCAAAACTTTTAATAATAATAATACCTTTAATTTATAGGTGACTTTCACAACACTCAAGGACACTTTTGACCATATAGTGTATCTATATTTTGTGGTTCTGATTCTGGCAACCTTTAATTGAGTCTCACCGTTTTCTTTGATGATAGTAATGTTAACAAAGCGCTTTCCAATTTTGGCAATTCCAACAGGAACGTCGATGGCCTCCACCAGCAAGCGCTTTTCAGCTTCATCCTCGTCTTTGGTGAAGAGTGGAACCCGAACATCCACAGACTCTACGCCCTCCTGCATCTCCACTGCACCCGTCGCCTCTACAACATAAAAGCAAAACATAAATTCCAGTCATCACACAAGCCTTTAAAGCAGTGCCTTTCAGAAGACTGTTTTTATTTGGTCTTACTAAAAATTCTGTTACACAAAGTGGGCTTAGGACTGTGTTATGAATGTTTTTGAAGGTTAAAGGTTTGCTCACTAGCATCTTAACACAACTCACACACACACAGCCAATGGTGTTGCAGTTAAGCTGATAACTGAGATAGGGAGAAAATATCTTGTTTTTGACGATATTTGTAAAAAAACATATATAGTCAATTTCAGCAGAATGGCCACTAGCAGCTGAACAGAAAGAGTACGTAGTAATAATAGCAATACAGCTTCTGAAAAAAAGAGACCACTGCAATTTATTTTTAAATCAGCATCTCTATGAGTATGACAACCATTCCATGCCAGTGTCTATTAAATTCCTACACAAGCATCTCATTCTGCTTTATGAGGTACTGATTAGTGATCAACTGAATCAAATATGTTTTAATGAGGAAAAGTATAAAAACATGGCTGTAATCAACACTTGCCTTCCAAGTGGTCTCATTGTTAGAGGACAAACACTACGTCAAAGTTAATTATTGCCATATTGTTTAAAAGTGAACAAGAGATTTGTTTTATTTTAATTATTTGAGTTCTGTTAACATTGCATCATTTCTCTTATTCTGATGTTTTGTCATTTCCTTTAAAATTATGCTTTATAGAACAATATATTTTTTTGGAAACTAGAAGAAATAATGTCAGCAGTTCTTAAAAACGAAGGCAAAGATGTACAGTTCAATACTTGTACCTAGAAAAGATAAAAGCTGAGCAACTCAACATTTTTGCAGTGGTCCCTTATTTTTTTCCGGAGATGAAATCACATCTAATAAAAATGCTCACCTCTGTCTGTAGCGACGGTGTAGTACCCAGGCATCACTCTCAGGTTGTTGAAAGTTCCAGTCTGCACCTGTTTATCCGTCAGGTTTACGATGTCACTGTAATTGCCCCGAGGAGCCGACAAAACCGTGTCCACAATCGTGTTGTTCTGCCTGATGCAGGAAAAGCAGAAAAGGAATTTTACTCACTTATTGTGTCTCATTGTGTGTTTTACTCATTTGTTTCCTCAATATTTGGTTCAGTAATCAATACTACTTCAATAATGACAATTACCTCTTTCCTGCATTCCGTTGGGTTCTATAGAAAAAGAGAGCTTTATAGGTTAATATAGAAAAGTCACATCATTTTAATATTTCTTGGTATATATATATTGCTCACACATGCACTTAACATCCCTATTTTAATTGTTGCAGTTGTGATATGATGTAAGAATGCTCTGTAGTTTAATATTTCCAAGGTATAATAAATTATTCATATGTATTATTGTTCCATTTTCTCTCATTTTGAATCGATTGTGTTCAATGGTGTATAAAACTATAGTGACATGCACATTTTACACAGACACATTCCCACACATTACAAAACCTGGGAAAAAATTAGGGAAGCCCCCTGAGAGAAGTCGACTAGTCTTATGTTAGGTTTTTTTTTCTTTTCTGTGTCATCGCTTGTGCACGCAATGCAATCTCTGACTCTGACTGGCTTACACTGACACGCGTTCTTTGGTTTAACAAATTATTACAGCCCCCTCCATAAAAGGGGCGGTACCGTTGGCGCGAGGGGAATCTAAACACGCGGCTTAAATTGTTCCCACTTGCAGTTCTACACTTAAATTTACCAGAAAATTCAAGGCATCAGCCTTTGTTTTGTTTTGTTTATGTTGTGATGTTGACTGTTAATGTTACAGAGAACTTTAAATAAAAATTGCTCAATGTCGGACACCCGTGTTCCTCTGCTGCATGTGTGATGACGTCACTAGTCGACTCGACTTTGCTGACGGATTAGTTGTTAATGTCTTAATATATTGATTTATATAACTATATATACACTGTATATTTCTAATTGCAAAAAAACATCTTCATTCGTCTTCACAGCCTCACCTGAACCTGGTCTTCTGCACCTTTTGTGTACCAGGGATCCGTTTAAACACATCGTTGAGCTGTTGATGAACACACACAGTTGTTAGGTAAAGTGAATACATCACGAATATCCTGACCCACACGAGAACGTGCAGATTTATTTTTTAACTCACGTTGTCCTCGACCTCCTGCCTGAGCACCTGATTGTCCCGCGTCTCCGGGCGAGAGAGCTCGTCCGAAAACTGTCTGTTGAGTCTCAGTGAGACAGGAAAGTCAACTACGGAAAGAACAACATATATATGATTTACATTAATGTATTCTAGTTACTGTCACTAACAAGTGAGTAAGTTTATATTTCAACTAGCATGACATCATCTTCTTTATCGCCGTCTGTGCTAAGACTATACTCTCTGCATTATTTAGAATGACTTCTTCCCTACTATTGATTATTCTGGGCCTACTATGAATGATTAAGTTACTATTACAAATCCTTCTAGTAAAAAAACTAGGGGGAATACAGCTCTGGAAAAAATAAAAGAACACTACAATTTATTTTTAAATCAACATCTCCATGACTATAACAACCATTCCATGCCAGCGTCTGTTAAATTCTGCTTTATGAGGTACTGATTAGTGAATCACCGGAATCTAATCTTATTTAATGAGGAAAAGTATATTAAAAAAAAAAAAAACACTGCTGTAATCAACACTCTCCTCTCACAATAAGACCAGTTGGATGGCAAAACATTGGATGGCAAAACACTATCATTTCTCTTATTTTGATATAATTTCCTTTAAAATTATGCTTTTGAGAACAATGTTTTTATTTGGAAATTAGGAGAAATACTGTCAGCAGTTGTTAAATCTAATGCAAAGCTGTTCAGTTCAATACTTCCACCTATAAAAGACAAAACCTGAGAAACTGAAAATTTTTGCAGTGGTCTCTTGTTTTTTCCAGAGCTGTATATTGAATATTTTGGATCCTCTATTATCAGACTTACTGATTTCTTTGGGACTGGGCTGGATCTGGTTCTGGGGGTGGTTGGGTCCCCGGTGAACATTGTCCCTCACTTTCCAGCGAACCACATCTGTGCTCTTAGCTGGGCCGGTCCGCACCAGAGGCGTGTCCAGGTGGTCTGAGGTCAGCATTGATTGGCGCAGCATGTAATGATCTTGCTTAAAGCCGACCATACGACCTGCAGAGAGGATCAGAACCTCATAAAGCTGTTTGAAAGAATGCGAAACCACTGTAAACAGCATCCATTACTGGCATGGAAGTAATTCAATTCAAGCATTCAGTTTTTAAAAAAAACCTAACAGTGTTTATAAACTGCATGGAAAAAAGTGGATTGTCAGTTTATTCTCAAATTCATTTTTGAGTGATTACCTTTGGCACAGCATGGGCAGCACAAAGCTAAGAGCTGAGCTAGACAGGCCTGAGAAAGACATAAATACACACACACACACACACACACACACAGGTTATCATTCCAAAAAAAATGTTGCTCATATCCACATGTACTGGATTTTCTTTTCTTTTTTTTTAAATTAAAATATAAAAAATATATATTTTTTATATTTGTTTCCTTACATCAACCTAATTATCCTGTTAGTTACTTTTAGTTTGCCAGAAGAAACTTGTCAGGGAGGGATGGGTCTAGTCGGGAAGATCTACTTACTGAATCAGTCATAAGTTTTTGGGTTTTGTTTTTTTATTTTAAACCCAGATGATTTTAAAGCATATTTCTTCAGTGTACTAAATGTGTACATATAGAGCCAGTTTCCTAGATCCTCTTGCTCTGGACTTAATCTGGGTTTAGAA
>JBBJLR010116741.1:0-20227 GCA_037577145.1 Brachypetersius gabonensis | reverse complement strand
TATATGAATGCATTTTGTTTCATGCAGGTCTTGTGTCCTTGGCTTTCACTGACTCGGGGCTGTGGGCGGTCGATGGAGGCAATAAACAGGTTTGCTTGGGGCTCCTGGACCACAGTAAAGCTGAACTCATCCAAGCCATGGTCACCGATATCTCTTTCAAGACAAGGCCGTCCAAAGCCGGTGAGACATTTCTTCATTGGCTAAAGGAAAGATCAGCGTTATTTCAGGCCATAGCTGTTAGTTCTGTTCAGATCCACCTGCTCACCTGATGTCTTGATCACGTCAATAAGACCATTGTCCAGTGAGGTGTGATATTTGATGAACTCTCCCCTGTTTTTTTCAGGGAAACAAGTTTTATGAAAAGAACTAAACCTTGAAATGCAATGATTAACATTTTGAGCTAACTAACTGATCAAGGCCTCCATCTTTCTTTCTCCCCTCTTTCTTTCACTCTTTTTTCCCTTTAACCAGGCTCTGTAGAGAACGTTTATGAGTTGAACTACGTTGGTAAATCTGGCCCAGACCACTCTCTTTACGACATTGTGATAGTGGCCACGCCCCTTTACCAGGGCCTGTCCGACATTAGCTTCACTGGCTTCTCTCCTCCGGTCCCCTCTCACTTCCCTGGTCGCTTCATCCAGCTTTTTAACACAATGGTCCTGGGACGTCTCAACATGTCGTACCTGGGGACCAATCAGAAAGCGGCGGACTTTGACATTTCTGTGATTCTAACCACGGATAACGAGGCACTGCCCATGTTAGGCCTGATCTCATCAGACCCGATCCACATTCCTCCAGGATACCGCCGGCCACCAACCAGTGAGAGCAAAGTGTGGAGGGTGTTATCTCTGAAGCCGTTGTCCAAAGAGCACCTGCAAGAAATGTTTGAGTCATATGAGGATGTGGTGGAGAAGCGCTGGTTTTTTTGCCCCTCATACACCCCACCACCAAGCAGCATGCCATCATTCGTCCTCCATGACCACCTGTACTACCTTAATGGCATTGAATTGGCTGCCAGCTGCATGGAAATGAGCGCCATCGCTGCTCGCAATGTGGCTCTGCTTGCTCACCACCGCTGGCACGACCAGACAGCCAAAATTGACCAGGAGGACCTGCACACCCGGCTCCGTGGAGAGCTGTAGGGTGGGGAGGTCAGAGTCGAGTCCTGGAGGGTCATAGAAGAAAAAGTACTCTCACTGTCGACTGTATCCTACTTTACTGTAACTCCACCTTGCTGGTGTACGGTTAGAGACTTTGTCCCACAGTTTGTTAGACATCTTCCAGCCCTTCATCAGTGGAAAGTTTCTGGATATTTTGGGTGGGAGACCACTCACAACCTCAGTGACATTGACCAGTGATGAATAGGGTAGGCTTCAATGAAACAGGAGGACTCCAGTCTGTAACTGTACACCTAGTGGAGCTATAAGGTAGCTGTTTCTAATGTAGGGGCCAGTGAGAGTAGCTTTTGCAAAGCATGTTTATCAAAGGAGTGATGGAAGATGATAAAATTCAGTGAATCTTTGTGTAAGTCCGTCTATTGCTGTATACTAGGGGTCCTCAAGCTCATGTTCAAAGGGTCGGTTTGGCTGTAGGAGTGCACTAACATCCAGCAGACGCTCACAAAAGCTGGTTTAACCAGATGATATCAAACAGCTGATTAGTTGGGTGACATGAGCTCCTGCTTGGCTGGAATGGAGACCCAAAGGCACAAGATTGATGGTCCCTGCCCTATACTGTCTGCAGTGGGCTTTGTGTGTTACAATTAATTGTTTTGGCTCTTAAAGAGAAAAAAAGTAGCAGATGCCAATTTGTTGACATTTGTAATTTAATGTGGAGGTAAAACGAACCCAAAAGATCTTTAGCTTTGAAAGCCAGTGTTACAGGCACTGTAAAGCCATTCCTAATATAAAGCAAACACAAATCAGCTTTTGAATTTCTGGCCATCACATTAACAACATAACCACTTCAGAAAGGTTTCAGGAATCTCCAAAAAATTGGCCTTTGAAAGATTTTGAGAAGAAAGCCATTTGAATTTATTTCCAAATTGTTTAGTTAATCAAGCTTAATTACCCAAGATCACTCTCCAACAGACCAATCAGATGGGTCTTGACCAAAGGCCACTAATCATTTTTTTGTTGATTTATAACCAGCCTTTTTCTTTTGCTTTTGTTTGTGTATTTGAATTACTTTTCCAGTGTTTGATGTAATCTCAAAACATTCTTAGTCCCAAGTCCATAAAGTCCAGGTACAGAAATCAGTCTCTTAAAATATTTTTGTGATGTCACATATATTTACATGTACCCACCTATCCTTCCTTTAGCACCTTAGCCCCGCCTATTTGCACTAAAGTGATTTTAAAAGCCTGACTGCTTTTATTATTATGCACAAAGAGGGCAGCCAATCAACATTAGTCTTAAAGGCACAGTAACAGACCATAACAGCCTGTTAAGGGGTAAAGAGGTTGTAGAAATGAAATATGACCCTTTTTGGTACATAAAACCACACAGACTTCAGAAAACAAAAAATACAATAAAAATGAAGGTCACGGGCCTTTAAAGAAGCAGAAATTAGTGGGTTTTGTCTCACAGTAGCTTTAATGAAGTATGCAGTAACAGAGTTCAATATTTTGTGTATTTGTTACTTTTGGAGTTTTTTGCACTAAAGACTTGATTGTAAAATGTCTAAGAGCAGATATTATCATTATGAAATACAGTCCCTCCACAAGCTCCCCAAACCTTGTGCACTATTGCGTTATTGTTAATATTTTTTAACAAAAATATTAAGTCAGCTTGACAAGTATGAACCTTGAAATTTGCACGTTAAACTGAATTCTCCACCTAAAATTCCTTAAATATGAAAGATTTGATCCACTGTCTGTTATGAGCTTAGGCCTTTTCTGGATTCTTCCAAACATCAGTAATCAATTCTGAGACCAGCATTTAACTTTTTGGGGGAAAATAGATTGAGTGTTCTATTTATTAGGAACAAAGTGAATTAATCAATTGCCTTACTGTACACGTTTAGTGCATTAAATTTCACCTCCAAGGGCCTTGTTGATATATCAACATGTCAATATGTTCTTACTAACACGTTTGACAAATCTAATAGAAGATTGCTTTCAAGGTTCAATCAGTGGCAGTTATTGAGCTGGAGCTCATTTAATGAGATTCTGCAGGTCTGTGGAAGGCACTGCAGGTGCTGATTTAAAGGGTTGAACTGAGACTGTTGTTTATATAATTAAAAACTACTAAAAGATTAGATTCAATCTGATGCACCAGATTTAGTATTAAACTGCAGGATCAGCTTTTGTTGTGTTTGTAATAAGCACTAAGAATGTCTCGCTTTTTATGTATAATAATAAAGTGGAAGCGTTTCCTAACAGAATAAAAAGATGTTCATGTTCTTTTTCAGAGTTTTGAAAACGTTTTAGAAGTGTGTTTGGTGTATGACAGAGTGCTGAAAAAGCTGAAAGACTCCTTCCCAAAGTTGTTCTATGAAATAGAGCTGCCTGATGCCTGAGACGTTGTTTTTAGGACGTTTTAGTCCTAAAACTAAACCCATTCATGGTGGACGGATACATGGTGGAGGTGTGGTTAGGGCGTTCGTGTAACCACTGACTTAGTTCAGACTCTCCACTATATTACCATCATCAACATCCATATAAGACACATGAAGCTTCACTGGGAGGGCGGCTGGAAGGTGGGGGTCAAATTAGGCTTTTTTTTTTTGTTGTTCATCACAATTTTGAATTTAAGGTATTTTATGTGTTAAAAGCTCTGATCACAGCCCTGTGTCCAGGTTTTGGCATCCTTGCCATGTTCAGGTGATTTTCTAAAATGAAAATGCGCACTTCAGTACTTTTCAACATGCAATTACTGTTTGTTCATTTCAAGTAGGTTTTACAGGACAGTGACAAAACCTTGTAAGGTTTTACAGGACAGGACAAAACTTCAGTTTGGAAGAACTTGACTGACCCACACTGGCCTGATCTCAACTCCATAGGTCTTTCATACAGATGTTCTTTCATTATTTTTTACACTATATTACATCCATTTGGCAGAAACTTTTATCCACAGCAGTTTATAAGGAAGCACTCAAGTTTCAGGACAGTTTGAGAACTGTCCAGAAATACCTTAAATTACCTTAAGTGCTAAATCTTTATGTTGTAGCATGAGAAGATAGTGAGTGAACATAGTGACAGATCCTGCTCCTCTTGCAAGCTTGGGGCAGCAGGTGGTCTAGTGGTTAGGGAGTTGCTCCTGCAATCAGAAGATTGTGGGTTGGAACCTCAACACTGCTAGTGGCACCACTGAGGTACCCTTGAGCAAGGTACCGTCCCCACACACTGCCCCTTGTTGGTGGCTGTTCACTTGGTGAATTGTTACATGGAGAGAACAAATTTCACACTGTGTGCTGTGGTGTTTACACGTGTCTATAAGAGGCCACTTTACTTTAGGCAGCTCATTTCACCAGTGGGAAACACAAAAGACACCAGTCTGGACCGGGATTGCCTTGAGTGTACATTTACATTTACAGTATTTAGCTGACGCTCTTATCCAGAGCGACGTACAACAGAGCTTAAGAAGTCCACGACTGTTTCTTACCTGGAAAACAGCTTAAATCCGAGTCAACTATTTAACCAACATACTGCAGTCAGAGCATCAATCCAACAACTGTCAAGTACTAATTGGCCAACACCCAACCCAGCAATACATACGCTATAGAAAAAAACACAAGTCAAAGAAAACAATTTTTTTTTTTTTTTTAGAAAAAAGGCGACGCCTGAAGACCGTGAAGGATTCTGCCGAGGGAGAATAGGTGTAGGGATGTAGGGATCCTGTGTAGGGATAGCAGAGCCAGACGATGTTCCTCAGAGGAGTGGAGGGAGTGAGTAGGACCATAAGGCTGAATGACTTAGAAGTCACTCTGTAGGTAAGAGTTAGTGACTCGAATTTAATTCCGGCGGCCATGGGTAGCCAGTGTAGGTCAATCATCAGTCGGGTGACATGTGACCTTTTGGGTTGGTTGAAAACCAGTCCAGCTGCTATGTTCTGAACCAGCTTTAAGGGTTTTTATTTCTAAACGACATTTTTGGGGGGATTTCTTTTATAATTTTATTTTTATTTTTGCCAAATCTAAAATGTATAAATGTGGATTTCAGGATTTGAGGACTGACCTTTCAAAGTGTTTGTGTAGTCTTAAACTTTCTAAAAAGACATTTCTGCCTGATAATCTTTTTTTTTGAGTGGTGTCATAAAATGTAGCCTCTGGCTAAAAATAATATGTAATTGTTGTTCTGTCTCATTGTAAAAATGTAAAAACCACACACTATTTCCACCTCCATGTGACGTCACACTTCTTTTTAACGGCACAAGGATTTGCACGTGAACCAACCCACGATAAGAGACGTCTGCATGTAATTTGAAATTGAATAACTAGTTGCAACAATAGCAACATTATATAAAAAATATATGTATATTATATAAAGATAATAATGATCATCATCATCATCATAATGGCAAAGATGAAAGTTAATGGTCAGAATCTATAGTGAACATTAAATTGTGCAAGAACAATTGTGGTCCAGAGCATTTATACATCGTAGACATCGACAAGGCCTTGAGACATCGTGGGAATAGTGATCTAGAATAATGGAAACAGTGGGAAATATTGATCTAGATAGCAAGCAGGATCTATATAGACTATAGTGCATTTACCTGTTGTTCAGTATCTTCTTCATCATCATCATTAAGTAAAGTGGGTTTATTACATAATTGACAGTGACATTTCATATTTGTGTCTGCTTTTATTTCGATTTGTTCAGACTTTTATTTTGAAAAATGTAGCGGCGTCCAAAGGTGTTGTTTTTGGAATTGCGTGGTGCAGGAGCTTCAGTTGCAGCTGGTGAATAAATAGCAGGAGCCCCCAAAAAAAGCCAAGATCTCGGATCTGTGGTAAGATTACGCCCCTCTGCCCACACAGCAGGAGGATTTTGCTTCTTTTGCATGAGTTTAGTCCGACAAAACAGCTGAAGTGGAGGATTTGCAACAGCTTGAAGTAGTGAGTCTGTTTACAACTTTTACTGGATCTGATTTTACTGCAGATCCAGATGTGACGACCTGCCAGATTTATTACTACTGTCTTTATTATTTTTTATTATCTTCTTGGTTCAGCTGGATCTCCAGTGACCCCTGGCTGGAATTGTACTGTGCATCCACAATGTCTGTGAGAAGTCTGTCGATCAGAGCTCTGCTCTTCTTCTGGATCTGTCAAGTCGGGCATAAGGGCCTCGCCTTTGGTGCCGAGCTGAAGGAGCCGCCTAAGAAAATCGGTAAGACATATTACCACAGACCACTGGTTCCTAAACCGGGGGTCCTGCAGGAAGCCTGGAAGCTGCAGACGGTCCCTGTTTTAGATGCAGATTTGAACCTCATGCTGGCTGAACTCCAGAGTGATGGTTACAGAGGAACTGCTGGATCAAGACTTTTTAATGATAAATAGAAACAAGATTTTACTCCACATAATTCTGGACCATTTTAATAGCCCAATTTAAAAGTAGTTGCCATAAAATCAGTATGTGTAATATAAAAATGATGCGACGGTTGAAATTGTAAATGTCTTTGTCCTCTTTAGCCATAATTGGTGGTGGAATCGGAGGGACGGCAGCAGCGTATTTCCTCAGGCAGGAGTTTGGAGCTTCTGTCAAGATTGAGGTATATGAGGCGGGGACCGTAGGAGGCCGTCTTGCTACTGAGAACATCAACGGACAAGAATATGAAACTGGAGGGTCCATCATACACCCGCTGAATCTACACATGAAGCACTTTGTGGACACACTAGGTGAGCGCTTCCACATGTACATGGGTCTAGGTGACTCATCATAGTAATATCCAGAAATGTTTGAACATTGCCCTTCTGAAAGTGAGCATGAAGCCAAAGTGCAGATGGTCAGCTCAGATAAAACTTCGCTGTACAACAAAGACAGTCTGAAACCCTCTGACTGCCACGTCCGCATGCTTGGGTCATTATTTATTTGTCCACAATCAGCCTTGAGCAGTCAGTCATTATTTATACAGCAGTCAACAATATAACAAACACCACATGAAACTCACACAGCGCCACTACTGTGTCAGTGTCATTGCTGTGGAGAGAAAGGTCTGCTGAATATTTACATTAAATAATACAACTTTTAATAAAATGCTGAACAAAAACATGCCAGACAGAGCCCCGTCAGTCTGGCCCTGTGTTCCCGTAGCAACGATATAATTAGGGTTTACACTATTACTCTTTTTTTTTCCAAAACACAACAATGCGGTTTTTCATTATACTCTGGTGCTCTTGGAACGGAACCCCCATGAATAACGGGGGATTAATGTGTTTACAAAAAAAATTTAAAATCGATTACAAAAAAAAAACCCTATTCCTCGGCTTTATGTCACATCATTTTAAAATTCATCTTCTATCGTATCACTCCCGCTTTGTAGACCGCTGCGCAGCTACGGCATCATTGTTTCACACGGACTGTTAGAACTGACGTGCATTTCAAAGATTTAAGATGCCGCTTTTATTTTGCTCTCTGTGGAAATGGTGGAAATTAAGACCCTGATGTGCGTAAAAGGCAGAAAATGTCCATGGGGGACCTTTTTACACTGCGTAATGCGGACTACATAGTGCAGTGTATATTGGTTTTGCTGCCAGTGCTGCTCAGCATCTTGTTGTGTTTGTACTTCTGTTTTTAGTCACTAATTATAACTTACTAAAGAGTTAACTTAACGTTTTGGGCGACTATTAAACTATTTCCATCAGACTTCAGTGTCATCAGCCCTCAGATAAATGGGAAGTTCATTATGGAGTTTGGTGAGCGCCTTCTCTGCACGGAGTTCAGCCTGTTTATTTTAGCCCCTCTCTCCGTCTAGCACTAGAGTGTACTTGTGTGAAGTGTATATTAGTTGACCAGAGACCAGAGTCAGGTGTGTTGCTTGCCAGCCCGGGTGCCTTAGAGCAGTGGTTCCCAATCTTTTTTACTTGAAGCCCCACTTGTCTGTGTGCAAGACAAGCCAGGCACCCCCAACCCCAACTCCTACCCACGTAGATGCACAAAAAGAATTAAGTAATTAATTACAAAATTATTTGCAAAAAATAAACAGCGATTTGTAGGTTTTTGTTCTTATACTCGTACATTTATGTTTCTTAGATATTGGGATTTTATGAATTTAATGTGTACAAATATAATTTTGGTAACCTCAGTGCAGACAAAATTTCGCGCACCCCCTGCGATCTCTAGCACCCCCCTAAAGGGGGCCCGGACCCCAGGTTGGGAACCACTGCCTTAGAGGAAGATACCTCGCCCCCGACTCCAGCTGGAGGGTAATTGGTGGCTGATTGCTTGTTGGAAGCAAATATGAGTGCATAAGCTGTGAAATGTGTCCAGACTTCTAATGGTGATGATACAGTGGATCTTTCTATCTCTATAAGGCTTGTCCACCCGTCCAGCTATGCCCTCTAAAATGGCCATCTTTGATGGGAAGGAGCTGGCCTTTGAGGAGAGTGACTGGTTCATCATAAACTTCCTGCGGATGCTCTGGCGCTACGGCCTAAACTCCTTCCGGATGCGCATATGGATGGAGGGGATTCTGGAAAAATTCATGAGGTGAGTCCAACTGAGGTTTCTGTCAATACTAAAGATATCGATCATGTTCTGTACTTCAGGGTCTCGGTTTGCATTTTACTCACCCCATGAAACACGCCTAACAAATGTATTTATTGCAGTCTAAAGCTCAAGCGTTACTGCATGACCACAACTTTAACCCCAGCCTTCATCAAACAAAATTCTAGTGTCATCCACTGTACTAGGGGTCGACAACCTTAACACTCAAAGAGCCATTTGGACCCGGTTTTCCCAAAAGAGAAAACCCCGGGAGCCGCAAGTCCTTTTTGATATCTAAAATGAAGATAACACTGCATATATTGGTTTTTACTTTTATGCTATGCTTATATATTCAGAGAAAACATTAAAAAAAAAGAACTCCTGTAAAAAACACAACAAATTAAACACATTGCATTTTAAAAATCACAATCTTCAAATTTCAAACTACAATTAAAAAACAATAAATAAAAATAAAATACACTTAAATCCTAGAACGGTTGAAAGCATCAAATGACGTAATTCCATCAGACTCAGATTTAGAATCGTGTCTATTGGCCTATTGGAGAAGCAAGCATGCTCTGGGTCCAAAGTCCACTGGACACTTGCTGTTTCTGCTGGCTGCAGCTTGCATGGGTGTCTGCCTGCAGGCTGCAAGACTAAACACCCAAAACTGGGCACTGTGTCAATTTACGCACGCAGCCATTATAGGTATAGCCAGTTAGCCGCCATCCTAGTCATAAATTATTATTTATTTTCCAAAGCTACAGGGAGCCACAACATAAGGATGAAAGAGCCACAGGTTGCCGAGCGCTGCACTATACCATCTAACTTCTATGAAGCAGTTATAGCTCTGTTTAAGAGCTCCACAAAGCCTGCCTGGAATCCCTCAAAATCACCCTATTCTGAGTTTTAAAGCATGTTCTTGATGCTTTATGGGTGGGACTTCCAGTGCTGTGGTGTGTACTGAGACAAGGTCTCCATAGCTAGAGTGGTGCCCTGTGTTGGTGAACACAGAGTTAACCCTATTAGCTCTATTCCTGGGGCTCTCTGAAACGGATCTGGAATGACTGTATACACTTTGAATGGATTTTAAATAGCCATGTCTCTGCTCAGGATCTCATAAACTCAATTTTTAGCCCTAAAAGTCAAATCATTGGGACCACAAAATCAACAATAAACGACCTCCCCTCAGGAGGTGGTCCATTTTTATTTGTTCTTGGTCACTTTTTGGGCTCTGGTGATCACTAATTTGTTTACATATGCACAAAAAAAAACATGACTCTGAGAACACTTGAAACTCTGATGTGGCCCAAACAGCCTTAAATGAACAGCAGCTCATAGATCTGGCTTATGTTTAGCAGGACTGCAGACTCCATGCAGGGGACACTTTAATTACTCAGAATTTACATTTTGTCTTCTCCTCCTGCCAGAATTTACCAGTACCAGCAGTTTGGTTACTCATTCTCTAGTGTGGAGCGGCTGCTGCACGCCATGGGTGGAGACGGCTACCTCACACTGCTCAATCAGACACTGGAGGAGGCCATGCTGGCCGACAGCTTCTCTCAAGCCTACATCAACGATATTGTGACTCCAATCTCGCGTATTAACTTTGGCCAGAGGGCTGATTTTGCCGCTTTCGTGGGTGAGTCTTTTGGGACACTTTTTTGCCAAACTTGCGTTAACCTTAATTATAAACAATATATGTAAGCAAAAAATGTTTTGTTTCTCCGGTGCAGGTGTCGTGTCCCTAGCCTGCACTGACTCGGGGCAGTGGGCGGTCGATGGGGGCAATAAACGAGTTTGCTCGGGGCTCCTGTACAACAGCAAAGCTGATCTCATACAAGCCAGAGTCACGGATATCTCTGTCAAGACAAGGCCATCCAAAGCTGGTAAGGCATTTCTTCATTAGGTAACGGAAAGGTTGCTTCAGGCCATGGCCATTCTCAGTGCTGTAGTAGAGAGAGTAGTAGATTCATTTTCTTCTGAATTATTATTTCCCTACTTCATAAAATCTCCTGCTAACAGAACAGAGGACCAGTAGAAATAATGCATTCTGGTCTAAAACAGTACTTGTAGAACTAAACCTCGAAATGCAATAATTTTGGCATGAGTAGCTGATCAGGACCTTCCCTCCTCTTCACATTTCCTTCTCCTTCTCAACCACCCCCACCCCCCCTCTGTTTCCCCTCTGTCCCTCTCCCTCAATCAGGTACTGTAGCAAACTTTTACGAGTTGAACTACATTGGTGACTCTGGCCCGGCCCACTCTCTTTACGACATTGTGATAGTGGCCACGCCCCTTCACCAGGGCCTGTCTGACATTAGCTTCACTGGCTTCTCTCCTCCGGTCCCCTCTCACTTCCCTGGTCACTTCATACAGCTTTTCACTACACTGGTCCTGGGACGTCTCAACATGTCGTACCTGGGGACCAATCAGAAAGCGGCGGACTTTCACATCTCTGAGATTCTGACCTTGGATAACGAGGCACTGCCCATGTTAAGCCTGAGCTCACTGGATCCGATCCACATTCCTCCAGGATACCGCCGGCCACCAGCCAGCGAGAGCAAAGTGTGGAGGGCATTTTCTCTGAAGCCGTTGTCCAAAGAGCACCTGGGAGAAATGTTTGAGTCGTATGAGGATGTGGTGGAGAAGCGCTGGTTGTCTTACCCCTCATACACCCCACCACCAAGCAGCATGCCATCATTTGTCCTTCATGACCACCTGTACTACCTGAACGCCATTGAATTGGCTGCCAGCTGCATGGAAATGAGCACCATCGCTGCTCGCAATGTGGCTCTGCTTGCTCACCACCGCTGGCACGACCAGACAGCCAAAATTGACCAGGAGGACCTGCACACCCGGCTCCGTGGAGAGCTGTAGGGTGGGGAGGGCCAGAGAACTGTCCACTGTATCCCATTTTACTGGTGTACGTTTAGAGACTGTTGGCCATCTGTTGATGCACAGTTTATGTTAGCCATCCTCCAGCTCCAGTCTATAAATGTACACCTAGTGGAGCTACAATTTGGTTACAAAGACTGGTCAGGCAGGAGTGTTTTTTAACATTTTTTTTTATTTTTGGGGGGTGGGGCGGGTAGTTTGAGTGTTTAATATATTACTGATAATGTGAATTAATTTCCTTACTGTACAAATTTAGCACATTTAATTTCACCACGCAGGGACTTTGTTTAATCAGTACGTATATTTCTTCTTACTAGCAAGTTTGATAATTTTGATTTAAGATCACTTTCAGTGGTCAAGAAGTGCAGTTATTAAGCTCATTTAATGAGATTCTGAAGTCATTGCAGGTGCTGATTTAAAGGGATGAAATTGGACTTTTAGTAATAAACTACTAAAATATTAAGCTGATGTATAAATTCAAGCTGATGCACGAGATTCAATGTTAAACTGCATGAAGGATCGGCTTTTGTTGCGTTTGTAATAAGCACTAAGAATGTACACACTGTAGATGAGTCTTGGGATCAGCACGAGGAGCAATGGTTCCTTATATTTTTGGGGTTTGGAACAAATGTGATTTGTATTAATTTTGCGGCAGCTTTTAACCCGTATTTCTGAACTGATTTCTCTACTGAAATGTTCACTGTTTACGTACAATAATAAAGCAGAAGCATTTGCGAGAGTTTTGAGGGTGTTTCAGAAGTGTGTTGGTGTATGGACATTTTTCTTTTGCATCCCCCTGTTTTATGCTCTTTGAATCCTTCTGTCTCTCATTCATCCCCTTTTTAGTGCCTCTATTTACTGGCCGCACCACCCATCAACATCTCATTTTCTCTTCTGACAGTGGGTCACATAAAAGATGTTAAACAAGACTCCCCTTAATTTGCCTATCCGTTCCACATCTTTGACCGTATACTGTTATAGTTCCTCTGTGATCGTTACCCCCTCACTCGAAAGCCCTGGTTACAGTTTGAGTGAATTATGCAAATGTAGTAGGCGGGAGCAGTTAAACCATGCAGCGTTTGACTATCAGTCTGATTTGCGTGGCTGTAAAGAAAGCCTGGTGGAGATAAAGACTTTCCTGCGTAATACTCACAGCAAAACCTACACAGAAAATGTCTAGCCTGTAGAAAACACTCAGACATGTTGAGGTTTTCCTTCCACATGTCAGCGTTCCTCTGCTTTAACTGATGTGATGGTGAAGCCACCTGGGTTCCTCAAAAGGTAGACTGTTTCATCTATCTAGACACACTGGCTACTTTGTTGGAAACCCATCAGTGTATGTTAGTCATCCTCCAGCCCTTCATCAGTGGTCAGTTTCTGGATATTTCTGTATGGTGAACCACTCAATCTAGCAGTGACCATATCATCACTGGAGTACTGAGAACGGTCCACCACCCAAATAATATCTAATCGAGTGGACAGCTAGTGAAAGCAGATCATTCAGAATCTGATCACGCAGATCCCATCCCCAAAACAAAGGGATCAGAACAATGGCTTTTCCACACCAGCCGTGACTTCACGTCTCTGAGTATCACTGACAGCATGCATTCAATTTTCCTATTGCCTCTCCTGCATTATAGCTCTACATCTATTACTGTTATCATCTACCTTTACCAAAATTTTAAACAGTGGGTCTAGTTTCCTGACAAAGCAAAATCAATTTCCGTTTTACTGATACATGGCTCTTTTTGAAAATAATTGGTCTGAGAATGTAAAGCTTAGTGTTTTTATTGTCCATATTCAGTTGCATCTGTGTTTTTAGGGCTTTTTTTTATGTGAATTTGAAAATAATTGCATTAGAACATGTTCACAACACCTGAAAGATCCTGTAAAGACGACCAACATAAGGCTGTGTAGACACAAATACTTATTCCAGCAAGTGTCAACCAATGCTGAGGTGAAAGAACATCAAAATGGTTAAAGGGAGCTTTTGTAATTCTTTTCTTTACTTTGTAAATCTTTTATCTCTGTGCTCTCCCTCTTCTAACTCTTGATTCTGCTCTGTTTACTCTTTCCTTCTTCCGTCATTGTGTTGTAATTTGGACTGTTTAATGTTTTTTAACTACTGTTTGTGAAACATTGCTTCTTGTTCTGTGTCTCAATTATTCGTGAAACACCCTTAAGTTTGAGAAAAAAAAACCTGTTACTAAATGTAGGACTGTCAGTTATCATGAATGGCTTACATAGGTGTAGCCTTGCGAATTTTAACCAAAATGTTAACCACTTAGTTTTGTTAATTGTTTGGTAAGATGCGACACAAAGAATTCACACTCCACACAGAAACGCTGCCCAGCCAGGATTCAAACCCAGGACCTTCGCACTGTGAGGTGAGTGTCATCTTACCACCCTGTAATACAACGTTGGACAATAAAATAATTACTTGTATTATTAATGCTAATTATGACACTTTTTTTAATTTCATTTTTTTTATTTTTATTAGGTTTGTTAATAAAAATGTTATAGTTACACTGAATTTGGTTCGACATCGAAAAAATCAGAGGTGGAAAAAGATCAGTGCTAGAAATTTGAGAGTTTTTGAAATTCAAAGTCTAATTTTGATGCTGAAAGCATTCAGTGTTAGGTTTATGGAAGTATTTCTGTGCCATTGGAGTTTGAATATGAATTTCTAACAATTAAAGAGTTTATTCAGAATCAATGATTTCACAAAAGCTTCCAAAATATTGAATTTCGAGTCATATGTGATGATGTGCGGTCAAATGACACGTTTTTTGATTTAGTGAAAGTAAGCACACATCCTTAACAAAGGATTTGCACTATTTCTGCACATTTTAATGCACATCATGGTCTATTTGCTGAGTTCAGCATAAAAGATACAATATAAAAATGTGCTTGAACGTTTGCACAGTCTACATTTGATGCTTTTATTTGAGGTCAGTTCAGTAAATTAACATGAACTGTGCTTTAAAATATCCCCTGTATAGGATTTGCACACATCTGTATTTATGGTACAGCATGTAAATGCTGAAAATGTATTTCTCTGTAATAATAATCAGATATCAGGATCAGGTTCCAACACTGTGTTTATTTACTTTGATTTCCTCTTCAAAACACCCACACTCACATCAGTCACTGGCACGCGCCTGTGGCACATCTGACCTGGATGCCCACAATAGCGGTCATTGAGCATCGAGATAAAGGCCGTCTGTCCAGCGGCCGCGATGTGCCACCCAGCTTCTGGCGGGTAGGAATGGGAGTGCCGGCCTGTTCATGCAAAGCATGTGATGTTCTCCGTGGTATAAGAGCCTGAACTAACAGCAGTCCAAAGATCAGATCACCATCCAGCAAGACCATTCACTCCTTCACAGCCCATTTAACACTCCAGGATGAGAGCTGGCATCTCAGTACTGCTCTTAGTGGCACTCGCAGGGTTCGATACTGGTAAGGAAAAATGTTCTTGCATCACTGTGGTCAGAGACCTTTGACGGATTTGTGCTAAAACTTTGACTTGTACTCCAGGATATCAGTGACTTTCCATTCCAGTCTTTAACATGTAGCTCCTGGTTCCTCTTCTGGGTGTAACTTCATTCTGCTGTGCCTGTTCAGCTCCTAAACTGCTTTACTGAGAAATACTGGACTGTCAGGGAAGCTCTAGGAGTAATTCAGTACTACTTCTAGTGCTCCTTATACTTATTCAGTACTGAGTAGTTGTTTACTCAAGTGGTTTTCATTGCCAGGCGACAACTTTTACTTTTATTGAATGAGTTTGAATGCTGGGTTTTCGTAAGAAAAAGTTAAGAAATGAATGAAAATGTAAACATATATATATTTCAGGTTAGGTCCACAAATGGATTTAAATTTTAGTAAACTGTTATGTAAAATGGTACAAAATTCTGAAATGTATCTTCGTTTATTAGTTTGTTCAGTACTTAATCATTTCTACTATTTTGTAAAACTAAAATCTAAAAGAGAATTTTACAGTTTATGCTCATTTGTTCTGTTTGTTCAGAAAACAATTATTTAATATAAGAGGATAATGAAGCGATAATGTACTTGTTTGTACAAAATTTCACACACTTTCCCTTTGTAGAAATGTTCAATAACACATTTCTAATAAATATTACTGATATTACTCACATACTTAAATTTTACTTTTCAGTAAATAAATGTTGTACAACTTTGCTGGAGAACAAACTAAAGTTAAAATTGATTTGTAGACTTATTTTAATTTAAGTTATTTTAATTTAAGTTTTGTTTTACAGAGCGATTCATGCATTTTAGCTAGAAAACTGAAATGAGCATAATTTTTTAATCAAGCTTATTAATAAATGTTTCATACATTACTTGCTCAAACTGAAGCCTATAGAGTTCCACATAGTAAAGATTTAGTGGTCAATCCTGTTATTCTGCTACTTATTCTTTATTTTTTGTGATGCTGACTGCTGTTCTGTCTATAAGAGTCTGTACAAGCTGCAGCTACCAGTACACAAATTAACATGGTAAAAGAATCTTTGTCTTTATAGAAAAAGGCCTAAAAGCTTTTTAAACGTTTTTGTGCAGATAGGGGCAGAAATAATCAGCAGTACTCTGACTCTGTGTTCCTGTTGTTTTTAGTGTTTTCTGCATCACTGGAGGCAGTTGTTGGGCAGGAACTCGATGAAACAGGTCATTAAGCTTCCATATCTTTTCTGTAGAATTTCAGTTCATCCAGTCTGACCAGTCTGCATGAAGCCTTGTAGCTCCAAAACACCACCTTTACAGGAGAAGTATAAAACATTCCTAACTTAGAGCGGAAAGCAATGTATAAAGTATCTCCAAGTAATTTTGGATGATGTACCTTGATGCAAAACTCCCCCCAGTGTAAAGAACATATGGTGATCTCTCAAATAATGATTCCAAAAACTACAACTTTGGAGTTACAAGGTATTGTGCAGCCAGTAGTCATTTAAAGATATAAATATAATGACTAACCAAATGACTTTGTTTTCCTCAGTGGAAGTCAATGACCTGCAGAAAAGAGGTACGTCTCATCATCTTCCCATCATTCTCGCACACACACACACACTCATTTTCTGCTGAAACACAGGGCCTGACTCACCATAGTTTTCCCAAAAAGATCAGACATATGTTAAAAAGGGTCCAACAGTGTGGGACAGGGGCTTCCTGAGGACACAAATGCCAACACTGTGTCTGAGCAGAAAGCACAGAATGTTCTCCATCAAAAACACAGTACAGGCTTTAACAGAAGGACAGTTTTAAACCAGAAAGGACAGATTTCTTACATAGTCTTGGACTTCCAGCCAGTCCACATTCTGTCCATCTGACACCTTGAAGGTTATTTTCTATAGAGCCACTATGGGTCCCCTAAAGAACATAAGAGGATTTTTACAAAAAACATTTTCACAAACAAGTAGTAAACTTTACACTTACCTATCATGAAAGGTGAAATGCGACATAAAAAGAAACTTAAGAAGAGAAAGCAAGACTCATTTTGACAGGAATCCATCAGTTGCTTCTACACACATTTCTAGACACACAGACACACACACACACACGTTTACAGTTTTAAAAAAATCTACATTTTCTCTTGGGAGTTAAGACTAAAAACATTCACTGCCAGCATACATGCTAATAAAGTTTATCTGATGGTTACAGAGCGAGACGATATTACCAAACTAAGGATAAAATGTAAGGATAAAAGTATTCTGTAAATGACTTTAAGAACTAGGCCACTAATATCAAACCACTGTAATAAAACAAGACAAAAATAACCTCTTATTGAATTCAAATTTCTGTTAGCACCCATTCAGGATTCTACTAATATGTTAGTATGAACAGTATTGCAGTATTACTTTTAATATGAACAGTATTGCAGTATTACTTTTTAACCTCAGAGGAGGCTGTTCTAGATACATGAACATCTTGTAACTTGTAAAAGACACTCCATGTTTTATCTGAGGAGTTTTAAAATGTCTTTTTGAAGAAAGAAAGGTTCTCCTCACACTTGCTGAACCAGTGGTTACATCTCTTAGATCAAACGGGTGTGGAGGTGCCCAAGTGTGTGTAGGAATGTTTAACCAGGACACCGGTATATTAGGACACCAGTAACACAAGAAGGTTCTTACTCTTAATGCAAACTATCCTATATCACTGACTTAACGTTAACAACAGTTGTCATTTGACTACGCTAACTATTCGTAACAGCCCTTATCACAGAGGTTCATGAGGGCTTGAACTGGTGTGTTCTCTCGTTCCAGATGAAATCGCATTTGAGGAGGCAGAAGCTGAAGGTAATGTGAGTGTAAAGTGACTGAAAGGAAAAAGTACTGATAATCGGCCTAAATACAATAAAGCCAAAATAATCCTGAAGCAATTTAAGGTTCTCCACATTAGTTAAGGAAAGAAGGCCCCTCATTGGTCACCCAGGCTAGCTCATCTTGAACATTACATTAGCTGAATGAACCAACAGGCACTCATTTTATTTAATCATTTGTTTTAGTTGTAAAAAAAAAAAATTATTTGTGTCACATTTATCAAACACTTAAACTGCTCTTACTTTAAATTCCTCATCAAAAAAGTAATTGTGGTGTTTTGTTATCAGGACTCTTAGCCAGCCTCTTAGCTTAGTATCATTCTGTGATGGGGGAACAATAAGCTTTAGCAATCGAAAACAATCGAAAGCTTTAGCTTTAGCAAAAAGCAGCTAAAACTGCTACATAAAGAGAAACTAAAAAATGTGGCCCACCTTTGGTGGCAGCCCACTACTTCACTTGGTGAATGCGTTAAATGACAAGCAAGAATTTCACACGGTTCACACTGTACGCTGTGGTGTGTTCACATGTGTCTGTAAAGGGTCACTTGCACAGAAATAAGTGTAAATGTGTTTGTTGGTTGGTACCTCATGCCAGCCTTCACCCAGTTGGCTAAGTAGCATAGGAAGAGGTGGATTAACAGGCAAAATGGGTAAAAGGCCCTCAGAAAATGACAATGAAAGAGAAAAACTACTAAAACAAGAATCGTTTACCTTAAAAGGGTGTGAGACTTGTAGCCCCAGGGAATAATATTTGTGTAACTATTGGCATCTGATGGCATTACAGCAATTATTCACCAATTCTTTCATTACAGAGAAGGAAAGTCTGGAGGATGGAGAATTTATGGGTGAGAAACACCCTTTAATCCAATGATTTGTGAATTTTAACCCATTAAATGAATAAAGGGGTGTCTTTGGAATCTTGTTTTAAGGTTAGAAATGGGACTGAAGTATCATTCTCTTACAGAGGCCACTAGAGCTGAAGCGGACCGTAAGATCTGCCTCCTTGCTTGTTTGTTTGCGATCAGTTTACTTGTTTCATTTCATGGCTTTCTGTATATGTATTCAGTACATACTTTAAATTTAATCCTATCATTTGCTGTTTTCACACAATTGTTTATTACTGTTTACCTGAGTGGTTTTTATTTGCATTATTTGCACACTCTTAAAACCTTGCTGCTACAATAATACTGTCATAATACCATATTCACTCACACTAGTGCTGTTACAGCTCCTGTTGTGTGCACTGTATGTTCGCCTGTTAAATGATTGCCTTTCTGCACTCTTTCTTGCAGTCCTGTCCTCACAACACCTGCACTGACTTGACTTGTCTTTATGATGCTATAATGATCTGTCCATGTATTATTTATTATGTATTATTTAACACAGAAATGACACAAGAAGAGGAAGCAGAAGCTGCAGAAATGACACAGGAAGAGGAGGCTGAGGGTGTAGAAATGACACAGGAAGAGGAGGCTGAGGGTGTAGAAATGACACAGGAAGATGAAGCCGAGGTAGCAGAAATGACACAGGAAGAGGAGGCTGAGGCTGCAGAAATGGCGCAGGAAGAGGAGGCTGAGGCAGCAGAAATGATACAAGAAGAGAATAGTGACGGTAAGAGAAAATTATGGGCTACAAACACAATTTAATTCTGCAGTGCAGTTAATGGGCAGAAGATAATGCACTATGTTAAATCTGACAGATGAGGGAGCTGAAGCAGAAGAGGAAGGAGCGGATGACAGTCTAGGTAAGGGTCACAATAAGTGGTGAGGGCAAATAGGGCAATCACGTTTGGACCTATGTTGCAGGGGGGCATTTTCTTTTTTTTTACTGGGCCCCACATACTGATTTTGAGACCGTTTTGCCACCTGCTGTGTTTTTGGATGCCAAATATGAGCTTTAATTATTTGTCTCACGGAAGGTGAATCAAAGCTCCATTGAAAAAAGAACCCAATGGTGCCACTAGAGGGAGACATTACCTCAACTGGGCAATCACAAGTCACTCATGATGAATTTCAGGAGAATTAATGTGGCATTTCAACAGCAAGTATTCGACAGTAGTGTGAAATGGTGTCCCTTTCAAAGTACTCATCCCCTTCACTCAGAAATGATCAACCTTGGTCAAACTGATTAAAAAAATGAACATAAGCATACATCATATACAGTGTCACATTTATAAATGGTAGAATGTGCTGCAATATGTGCTGCAATATGTGCCGCAGGCCTGAGCCATATATGTGTGTGTGTGTGTGTGTGTGTATATATGTGTGTATGTATATATGTATATATGTGTGTGTATATATATATATATATATATATATATATATATATATATGTGTGTATATATGTATATA
>JBBJLR010116698.1:0-20236 GCA_037577145.1 Brachypetersius gabonensis | reverse complement strand
ACTGTCCCCTGTAGTTAGAGAATGGAAGTCGCTTTGGATAAAAGCGTCTGATAAATGCCATAAATGTAAATGTAATATCAGCGTTAGACTGAATCCGTGACTGCTGTTCCGCATAAAAGTGAGGGGTTGCTGTATATACAGTAACCCCCGCTTATCTGCGGATCAGCAGACGCTGTTTTAGTCTCATGCTCATTTTTTCTGAGAACCAAACTAGTCATTTTTCGGCAAACCCCCCGCACATGTGGAATTTTTTTTTGCTTTTGCGATGTCCGGGCCTCAGACGCCATATGCTGGGTTGCTAAGTACTGCGCCCAAACATAAACCCTGTTAGGACAAGGGGGCATGATGGACAAGGCCCTGACATCACAGTTTTTTCGTGGCAATATGTAAATGTTCATTTATTTGTGCTAAATTAGACAAAAATATTATTAATGAATATTATTAATTCATTAATATAAATATTAATGTAAATCCAGCAACATTTCCAAATAAAAATAACTATAAATGTTTTGGTACTGTGGAGAGAAACACTGTGGAGAGCTGCCATCCTTTGACGCATCCCTCACTATACTCAGAATCCAATCTGATGGTTTGAAAGTATCCAATCTGAGCACGTTATTTATTTTTCCTTGGTGCTGTCTGGTTGCTGCCCAGAATTTTCCCCATCTCGAGTGTTGTTTTTTGCCCTGTATTTTTATTACTGTAAATTAAATGAATTTATTACTGTATTTAACTGTTTATGCCAATGAAAACGACAGCACATACCAAAAAAATGCATGTGCATGAATTACAGTACAGTCTATACAGAGATCATATTGGTATTTACATTCAAGCACTGCTGGAGTTCAGTGTAAACTGGGGTTTATCTTTACATTTTCTTTAAGGCTAATGAGTTTAAATGAGTTTGAAATTAAAGTGTTTTGGGAGCATATTTGGGGGCATATTTAGGGTTTACTCTATACAAATAGGCTTTTTTTTTTAACCAAAACACAACAACGCGTTTTTTCACCATACCCCCTCACGAAAAGCAGGGGGTTACTGTATATATAATGTAAATGACTGAAGACACTGTGGCACTATAAAAAAAATGAGAGATGGGCCTACAGTGCGAAGTGTGAATTTAACAATCATGTGCTCACTTGCCACGGCCATCAGATGAAGTCAACAGTCAGTTGTGTGTATAAACATTATACAGCTACTAGAGATGGCTCAGCAGCTGTACATTAGGGAAGCCATGCTTGTTTATCAGCCCTTTCTAAAGAATTGTCGCTTTTATACTTCCTGCCATGCATGAAGTGTGGTCGATTACTTCATAGTGTTACCAGATACATCTAGGTATTAAGAGAATCTTTTATTTTTGCATTAATGTCGTATGATGCGACATCAGCATGGTCACTATTTCTAAAATGCTTTCTAATCACAAAGTATATAAACTCACTGACATTTAACTGCCTGTCTCTCTCTAGTCAATTGAGATCAGAGTTTGCTAATTAGGAGATTCTCGCAAAACTAATTTTGAGTTTATCGTTTTGTTTTACACTCAATATAAAAACATATTATGGATTTTTAGTCATGTTTATGTGTAAATATTATTCCAACAAAGCATTTAAGGTCTTTCTAGCAAAGAGCAAGCTTGGACCAATCTACTATAACTATACCTTTTTTGGAGGTGCAATTCAGTTAACTTTGACTAACAGGTGAGCAATATGATGGTATATTACTGTTATTGAGTTAAATTACATCACAGTATATCACTAGTATATCACTGGTATCCTCTGTACATAAAGAACACTTTCCAAATTCATTTTTTATGAAAACGGATGTATGAATAATTCATCGTGTATGGATAACATTTACATTTTTAATCTTTTGCATTACATTTTGTCAGTCCCAACTTATGAAACATCATAAAATATATATTTTAATGTATATAGTGTCATAAAAAAGGGCTTCAACTATTGTTGTCATATATATTTTTACGATTTTCCATCGTTAATTTGAAAGATTCCAGATGTGCTCTTTACAAAAGGGTCCAGAAATGTTCCTTTTTATGTTAACAAAACATTTTTGGCTTTCTATAGATAGTTCTTTATAACATGTGAAATGAGTGTAAATGTTTTAAAGGCTTCACATAATGAAAATGTTCTTCAAAGAACACCTGATATGACAAAAAACCTTCATTTAAAACACAGTTCTCTAGGGATGGTCATTGTGGGTTTTTAGAGTGTATTTCAGTACGGAAAACTTTCAGAAGATCATAAAAAGATTCTTCTTTAAATTTTATGTGAGTTTAAATGATGAAGTAAAGAAAAAAGGAAGTTTAAATTCTGTTTCAACTGATTACCAACCAAATTTTCCCTGATTGCTGAATACCTCACCACAGATGTCTACATATACAGGGCTGTAGATTACATATTATCTACGTGGGCTTCACCATGCATACAAATTAAAACATTATTCAAATGAATAAATCTAAAACTTTTACATCATTTAAGTGAAAAAAATGACTTTTTATGTGTACCAAAAGGTCCAATGTAAGCCCCGTCCTGTCTTTTGCCCAGTATTGCTAATTATAGCAGCGTTGTTATACATAGTTTGTAAAAGAAGCAAATAAATAAAAGAAGTAAAAACCTTTGCACAGAACTTCGCTGAAGTAGTTACCAGTGTAATCTGATTAATGGGTATGTCACGACTGAATGTTTCCATAATCTACTGTAGTCAACTTTATCGCTACATTAATCACAGTTAAACTTAAACCAATCCTGTCCAGTGTGTTTTTCTTGTTTGAATATAAATGTAGAGTTTAATTTAGTTCTCACTGAAATCTGGTGACATTTGCACTTTACATTTTAAACTTGGCTGTAACTCATCCCACCTTGATCCAATCAGTTTTTATGATACACATTAGGGTGAATTTTTTTAAGCTGCTGTGAAGACTTCTGTGAGACTGGTGGACTGAATTGGACTGGTGACAGGATTAAGCCTGACATGCTTGTGAGGGTCATAGTCAGACACTTTGTATGTTATGACCAAATGGAATCTGAATGTATTAGTACGGTAATTATGAATGGCTCGTCACTCAAATTGTCATGTTCCATTAAGTGGGTGGACTTTCTAAAAGTGTGGAGGCAAATTGCGTGCAGCTCAAGCTGAGAATTTGAGTTGAGAAAAACCACATCCGTGAAACAGAAAGGCTGAAAGTTGAGTTCTCCCTCCTCAGTTCTGTAGGGTAGCATGATACATAGGATGACTTTTTTTTGTGTGGTGTTTTGTATGCACTTATGTTTGGAGATGTTCTTTGGCACTACTTTTTTTTGCTCTAGTACATTTCTTAAGGTACATACAGTTAATTTTTTAAGTTTTTTCTAAATTGCACACAATAAAACTGCAAATCTGCGGATGCACTGAGGGACAGACCGAGTGCATGTTCATTTGCATTCAGGAGTTTCTGGGAACAGATAAGTGAACTTTGCATGAAGCAGAACAAAAGAAAATAAACCAAAGTGCATTTGACTGGGGCTGGGGGCAGGTTTTAGTCAGCGCTCAGGAAGTTGTGGTTAAAAAAACTGAAACAGTTTTCGTGCTCTCTGTTGCTATGACAGCCAGACTGTGGCTTTCATAAGCCAATGGTAATAAACACCATCCATTTTGTGCTGGCCAGTAGATTAGCAGATTAAGGACTGGGCATGAACATGATCATGAAAAATAGTTGGTTTGTTTGTTTGTTTTTGTGAAAAAATGTTCAGATATTAATTCAGACTCTTTCTCTTTCCATAGGTATACAATATGCAGGTAAGTTACTGTTCATTTGTTCCTTTGCACATTCATCTGTTTAATTTACAGATTAGGCAGACCAAATAACAGTGAAGGCAACTCTGCCTCCATTCACCATACCTCAGTCTGGTTTACTCATCACCTCTCCAAGCATCCACCATCAGCCACCATCATTTTATGATGCCAGAACTGTTCTGGTTTTGGTTCTTAAAACAGCCTCCCATGCCAAGAAAAACAACTATATTTCTAGCATTTTTTGCCTACAGAGTGCAGATTGTATGTTGATTTTGGTAAAGGTATAGACAGTGTAATTGTAATGTATCCTGGCGTGTATGTTTGTCATGCTAAAAGCTTGATTCTGTTACACAGAGACAAACACTTCCACTAATTCCACGCAAACTAATACCCCTGCATCTCCAACCAATGCAAATCCCTCGCAAGGTAACTGTGGCTACACTTCTCTTACTACTCACTGTTGATCAGTCCTGCACTCACCATCTCTCCCAACTCACACCCCCAGCCAAAATCCCACCACAGAGCAACACCATCTGTACATGTTAAAAAGGAAAGTGAATATAGCAACTGTATGTTGGTTAGAATTCAGTAATTCTGAAATGGCAACATCCAACAATTTTATCACAGACAAATCTGAAAAAAAAAACAAAACCAAAATGATGAAAGCCAAGCATAACTGCATTTCATAACAAATAGTATTTACTTACGTGAATAGTCTGACATAAAGTTTGACATTACGTGGCTTTTTAGCATTAAAGTGCTCTAGAGTGGAAAGCATGCTGCACACTTGTACAAGACACACATCTGTGGAGAACAATAAATACACACATTCAGATTTCTGCTTTACTGATGCCACTCAGCTTATTTTTAATTCTGTTTATAATGTGCCAACTTAGTAATTATATTGCTTAAAACTGAAATACTCAGTCATTATATTCACAATGTTTATTTTTTATTTAGTTGGTTGAGTAATGCTGCTGGCATTCGTGAGCATGTCAAGTCATAGTTAGCTGCTTAGAAATAAATACAACAAACTACAGACACTCATTGTGAGAGGTGCTTTATCCTGAACCTTAATTTGGAGGATTTGCACCTATTTTTTATTCTGCTCCTTTAAGAGGATGGTTACACACAGGTTTCAGATCTTTATCAGCCTTCCAAGAAAAACAACTCTATTTCTAGCATTTTTTGTCTACAGTGCACAGATTGTATGTTGATTTTGTCATTCAGTGTTTTTGCTAGTATGTCTTAAAGTTTTGCATGTTTTCCAACACATCAGTATGGGTATCTTGTCCAGTGTGGTCAACTTCCCGTTGTACATTGTAAGAGATGCTTTATCCTGAACCTTTATTTGGAGGATTTGTACCTATTTTTGTTCTGCTCTTTCAAGAAGACGGTTACACACAGGTTTCAGATCTTTATCAGTCTTGAGGTACAAAAACTGTCTGAGTAAAAGTTCGCACAGCATAACCAGTGTAAATGTACCCTCAAGGTACAACATTGCATTTCATGTCCTGCTGAAACTGCTGTCTGACTCTAACCATCACTCACTGTGTCCAATGTGACAACAGCCTCACCCCCATCCACCTTACCCAGCTCCACCAAAGCAGGTAACAGTATGGATAAATGTGTCACAGATTCAATTTGTTCATAAAGTAAACAGTTGCTCTTGTTGCAAAAGTTTTGTACTAAATTTTAAGGACAGGCTGACTTGGCTGATTTCAAAAACTGAAACATACGATAACTTTGATTTTGCCTGGCAAAATGGAGGAGACAATTATATTTTCTCTGCTGGAGGAGACAATAATATTTTAGTTTTTATAGCATGATTGATATAAAGTTAAGTGACAAGTGTTCACTACTTGCCCATTTCTCCAAATAGTATAAACTCTCCTGCCTATAATACTTCACATACATATCACATTTTATGCTCATGCTGATCTTTTAAGAGCAGTAAGTAGAAGGTACATCTTGATCTGATCCAGTGGATCAGGATAAAGGTCAGTCCATAAATAAGCTTATGAGCCAGTTACAGGGTAAACGAATGTGACAAAATGTATTTCTACATTATTTTGGACTTTTCCTTGTGACATTCTGACGTAATGTGAACTGCAGCTAATATTTTCAAACTGTGTAGAAAATGAGGAACATGCGAAATGTAGATATATGATTTAATTCCTAAAACAACATTTTGTTTATCACAAAATGCCATAACTGGTTAATCTGTATTGCATTTCATGTACTGTTGAAACTCCTCACCCACTGCGTCCACTGTGACAGCAGCCCCACCCGCACCCACCTCAGCCGAGGACACCAACAATGGTAACAGTACTGACAAATGTGTCACAGTAATTTAATTTGCTCATAAAGTACACAGTTGCTCTTGTTGCTAAAGATGTTGTACTGGATTTTTAGGTCTGACTGACTTTTTGAAATTAATATTTGCATTTTAAACAGAATGAACTCAGTTAACCTAAGGAGAACAGATGTTAGGAAAATATAAAGACATGTATTTATCCTTTCTACACTATTAGATCGAGTGACCATCAGACCAGTGTTGTATCTGTTTCAAATACTTTTGCAACAAGGTCCATGCAGTGTGTCACATCCAAAAATGACAATTGAATGATGTATTCCATTTGATTCAAAACTTATTTGAACTACAATGTATAGATTCAAATGACATCATTCCTAAAAATCAACATTTAAATACAAAAGCAACAAAAAATATATTTTACAACTATAAGTTTTCCACTAGATTTAGCTTTTTAAGCATTTCAAAATGGGAAGTTAGTGCTTAATTAAAATGTCATAACTGGTAAATCTGTATTGCATTTCATGTCCTGTTCAAAGTGCCCACAGACCAAAAAGCCTCTGACTTCGCACTCACTGCGTCCTTTGGGACAGCAGTCTCACCCACACTCATCTCAACCAACACCACAGAAGCAGGTAACAGTACTGAAAAACATGTAATTCCATTTTTAATCAAAACTGAACTTCCCAGAAATACGATGAGTTTAAATTTGCATAGACTCAAACTTTATCATTCCTGATTATCAATAGTTAAATACACAAACAACAGAAATAAATGTTACAACTTGGAGTTTGTAAGTTTCCACTAAAATTAGCTTAGTGTCAGAATGAGAAATTATTACATAATCAAGAAAAATTAAAGTGACCCCTGAACTGAAGGCGAACTGGCCCGTCCTGGGATGAAGTCAGGATCATGGATCTGTAGTTTCCTTCCTTCATTAACTCACATCAGTATCAACCCAAAAACAACTGAATATGTTTATAACAAATTTCACAGTGGGTTAATCTGTACAGTTGTATATAAATCTGTATTGCACTTTCATGTCCTGTTGAAACTCCTCACCCACTGCGTCCACTGTGACAGCAGCCCCACCCGCACCCACCTCAGCCGAGGACACCAACAAATTATTCACAGTAAAAAGCAGCCCTGACTCTGCAAGCACTGTGTCCAAAGTGACAACAGCATCACCCCCTGACTCTGCAAGCACTGTGTCCAAAGAGACATCAGACTCACCCCCTGACTCTGCAAGCACTGTGTCCAAAGTGACAACAGCCTCACCCACACACACCCCAACCAAATCCATCACAACTGGTAACAGTACTGATGAATGTGCTACAGAATTAATTTGTTCATTAAGTAAACAGTTGCTGTTGTTGCTAAAGATTATTGTTGAATTTTAAGTGCAAACCGCCTGATTCTAACAGCCAAGTATCTTCATTTTTAAACAAATAATATTCAGCGTTCTCAAAGTGAGCTAATATTTTTATGAGTGAACGAAGACTGTACGGTCATTGTTCCATCTTTATACTACTCTGATGGAGTAAACCTCATATATCTTGTTGCTGGAACAAAAAGGGACCCTTAAAAAAGAAGGAAAAATGTGCAAAAATATTACAGTAAACTAATGTGAAAAAATTTATTTCTTCATTATTTTGGACTTTTCCTCACGACATTCTGACGTAGTGTGAACTGCAGCTGATATTTTCAAACTGTGTAGAAAATGAGAAACATCAGAAATGCAGATAAATGGTTTTGATCCTTAAACAACATTTTGTATATCACAAATGTCATAACTGGTAAATCTGTATTGCATTTTATGTCCTGTTCAAAGTGCCCACAGACCAAAAAGCCTCTGACTTCGCACTCACTGCGTCCTTTGGGACAGCAATCTCACCCACACTCATCTCAACCAACACCACAGAAGCAGGTAACAGTACTGAAAAACATGTAATTCCATTTTTAATCAAAACTGAACTTCCCAGAAATACGATGAGTTTAAATTTGCATAGACTCAAACTTTATCATTCCTGATTATCAATAGTTAAATACACAAACAACAGAAATAAATGTTACAACTTGGAGTTTGTAAGTTTCCACTAAAATTAGCTTAGTGTCAGAATGAGAAATTATTACATAATCAAGAAAAATTAAAGTGACCCCTGAACTGAAGGCGAACTGGCCCGTCCTGGGATGAAGTCAGGATCATGGATCTGTAGTTTCCTCCCTTCATTAACTCACATCAGTATCAACCCAAAAACAACTGAATATGTTTATAACAAATTTCACCGTGGGTTAATCTGTACAGTTGTATATAAATCTGTATTGCACTTTATGTCCTGTTGAAATTATTCACAGTAAAAAGCGGCCCTGACCTCTGCAAGCAATGTGTCCAAAGAGACATCAGACTCAGATTCACCCACACGCATCACAATAAGTAATAGTACTGACGAATGTGTCACAGATTTAATTTGTTCTTAAAGTAAACAGATGCTCCTGTTTCTAAAGATCATATTTGAATTTTAATCGCAAACGGACTAATCCCAGCAACCAAGTATCTGAATTTTTAAACAAATAAAATTCAGCCCTCAAAGTGAACTGAAATTTTATAAATAAACAAGGATTCAAAAGGGCCGTTAATTTTTGAATTTTTAGACTACTTTGATGGAGTAAACATCAAATCTCCTATATCTCAGTGCTGCTGCAAGAAAGCCTTTTAATTGTGCCGTTCTTCTGACATAGTGTGATTTGTAGCTGATATTTGTAAACTGTAGAAAATGAGGAACATAAGAAATGTAGATAAATGTTTTTGTTCCTAAAATGACATTAAACATTTCACAAATATCATAACTTGTAAATCTGTATTGCATTTCATGTCCTGTTGCTGCTGACTGACTCTAACCCTCACTCACTGTGTCTAAAGTGACACCAGCCTCAGACCCATCCACCTTACTCAACCTCACCAAAACAGGTAACAGTATGAACAAATGTGTCGCAGATTCAATTTGTTCATGAAGTAAAAAGTTGCTCTTGTTGCAAAAAGTGTTGTACTGAATTTTAAGGACTGTCTGATTTTGCTGATTTCAATTTTTTTCTTTGGAAAACTGAAACATCTTGATTTTGCATATTCTGGAGTATGCACTGTGCAGCTGCATTCTTCATGAAAATACACAAATATTATGTATGAAAATGCACAATCTGACCAGGTAGGATATAGGTTGATTTGGGCAATGCCTAAACAGATTGATTTGGATCTTGGGGACACAAAACTTTGGATCAGGAAATCCACTTAATTTTGTAGCTGGTATTAAGGTCCAGTAATGGTCCATTTTTTGGCATTTCATATCTTGTTTAGATTGTTGACAGCCACAATCATCTCTACTTCCTCAAACACTGTGTCCACCTCAGAGACCAGCTAACCATCACACACCTTAACAACCTTGAAAATTAATGACCCCAACGAAAAAACAGTGGGAGCCAAAAGTCTGAGACCACTGGGATTTCTTTATTCATTTAAACTACAGAGAGTTTTAGAATATTGCAATTTTTAAAACAAAGAAACAATGAAAGTAAAATGAATATTTCTTCATGATCCAAAACTATTTCTGGTTAACTAAATTTAGGCTTATTTAGGACCATGTTAAGGCTTTCGATAAAAAGAAGGACATTTTTATGTTCTCTCTTTTACCAGATTGTGTATTCAGATGACCCTCAGTTGAATCTGATCTATTCACCAGTTGTCACTAACTGGTGGAGTTTAAATACTTTTCACTCAAATCATCGTGCTTAGAAGGATTTTCTCTACCACTCAGTGTTTGGTTTGATGGAGTGTTTTACTACCTGCATCTCTATTTGCTATACAGTGACTGGACAAGACCTATAATTTTCTAATGACAGCCACTCAGTTTTATGTGTAATATTATGTGTAATTAATACATTAATTTTCGTCACCGCCATGAGTTTTTTTCAGACCTCATATATATTTTTGCTGATGAAACAAATCCTCATATTGAAAAAGGACATTTACACTAGAAAAATATTTTTTTAAAAAATCGGGGTAAACTAATGTAACAAATTATCTTGGACTTTTCCTTGACGTTCTGACGTAGTGTAAACTGCAGCTGATATTTGCAAACTGTGGAAAATGAGGAAAATAAGAAATGTAGATCTATGGTTTTCTTCCTAAAATGACATTACACATTTCACAAATATCATAACTTGTAAATCTGTATTGCATTTCATGTCCTGTTGAAACTGCTGACTGACTCTAACCCTCACTCACTGTGTCCAAAGTGACAACAGCATCACCCCCTGACTCTGCAAGCACTGTGTCCAAAGAGACATCAGACTCACCCTCTGACTCTGCAAGCACTGTGTCCAAAGAGACATCAGACTCACCCACACACACCCCAACCAAATCCATCACAACTGGTAACAGTACTGATGAATGTGCTACAGAATTAATTTGTTCATTAAGTAAACAGTTGCTGTTGTTGCTAAAGATTATTGTTGAATTTTAAGTGCAAACCGCCTGATTCTAACAGCCAAGTATCTTCATTTTTAAACAAATAATATTCAGCGTTCTCAAAGTGAGCTAATATTTTTATGAGTGAACGAAGACTGTACGGTCATTGTTCCATCTTTATACTACTCTGATGGAGTAAACCTCATATATCTTGTTGCTGGAACAAAAAGGGACCCTTAAAATAGAAGGAAAAATGTGCAAAAATAAAATGTATTTCTGCATTATTTTGGACTTTTCCTCACGACATTCTGACGTAGTATGAACTGCAGCTGATATTTTCAAACTGTGTAGAAAATGAGAAACATCAGAAATGCAGATAAATGGTTTTGATCCTTAAACAACATTTTGTATATCACAAATGTCATAACTGGTAAATCTGTATTGCATTTCATGTCCTGTTCAAAGTGCCCACAGACCAAAAAGCCTCTAACTTCACACTCACTGCGTCCTTTGGGACAGCAGTCTCACCCACACTCACCTCAACCAACACCACAGAAGCAGGTAACAGTACTGAAAAACATGTAATTCCATTTTTATTCAAATCTGAACAATGAGGAACATAAGAAATGTAGATAAATGTTTTTGTTCCTAAAATGATATTAAACATTTTACAAATATCATAACTTGTAAATCTGTATTGCATTTCATGTCCTGTTGCTGCTGGCTGACTCTAACCCTCACTCACTGTGTCTAAAGTGACACCAGCCTCACCCCCATCCACCTTACTCAACCTCACCAAAGCAGGTAACAGTACGGACAAATGCGTCACAATTTGTTCATGAAGTAAAAAGTTGCTCTTGTTGCAAAAAGTGTTGTACTGAATTTTAAGGACTGGCTGAGTTTGCTGATTCAATTTTTTTTCTTTTGGAAAACTGAAACATCTTGTCTTAACTATGATAACCTTGTTTTTACCTATTTAATTTTTTTAAAGCATGTCTATCCCTAGATAAATACCAGCTGTGCTTGAACTGCTGGAGGAGACAATAATCTTTTTGTTTATGTAACATATGTAGCATGATTGATATAAAGTTAAGTGACAAGTGTTCACAATTTTCCCCTTTTCCCAAATAGTATAACCTATAACCTCTCCTGCCTATAATACTTTACATGCACATCACATTTATTGCATATGATAATCCTTTTCGAGCAGTGAGTAAAAGGTATGTCCTAACTGGTGGCATTTAAATACTCAAATTGTTGTTTAAAAGGATTGTCACTAGCACTCAGCCTGTAAGCCACCACTGTATAATACTGTGTTTTAATCCATACAGCTCATTTTGCAAAACAATGTCTGCAAAACAACAAAAAAACACTTTTATCCAAGGAAGATCACTTAAATCAGACCTCTCAGACTAACCTCATATTCTTAACAGTTACTGGACAAGGCCAGAAAGTTGGCCAACGTATAATATTCTGCACATAAATTAATCACCATCATCAAGTGAAACTGAATCACCAGAGTTTGCCTAGTGTGTCTAATACTAAAGCATAGTTCATAGTATGAATATTCTGTGGGCATGCTGTATATAGCAAAACATGGGGCTAATTGGTCTCCTTTTCTAGGTACAAATCATAAAACAGGCTTTCCTCCATGCATTCAAATACTGAGTGGGAAATGATACTACATGCTTTATTTGTTTAACTTATATTAGCGAAGAAAATGTTTATATTGTCCGGTCACAGATGGTACAGGCAAAATATTAATGTTAGAGAATGTAAGTATGCCTAGAATGTGTGCACTATTAGCCCCTCTTCTAATTTTGCAAAAGAAATCACAGTCATAGACTCATGAGGCCACTGGGTATATACATTGAAAACATTCTGCTCAATGATCACTAAATGACACATGCCTAGTCTGATATACTGGAATAATAGATACAATGTACTGTGTGAAAATGCTGTGAGAATATACAATGTCAAAATGTCATAAAGATGTCAAGGTTGCTTGCAGATTGTAAATGAGTCATACTTAACAGGAAGCAATTTGACTCCAAAACAAAGTCATCAGAAGTTGCAGAGCTTTATTAACATTCTTTAAAAACATATGCACTTGATCAAATACTGTATATGCAAAATAGTTATGTGTCTTGTAATGGTCCTTTTAAGAGGAACAGGTAGTGCTAAGTGCTAAGGGAAATGTCTGACTAGTGACTTGATCTTGTACCACAAATTCTTTTGACACTGTTGACAGTTACAAACACCTCAAACCTTACAAGCACTGTGTCCTCCATGAACACAACCTCACCCCCACCCACCTCAACCCCCACACCAGGTAAAACCACCAGTCAATTTATTAGTCATTTACGTAAAAGTTACTCTCACTTGTTGTTGACTCTGCTTTTTTTTTTCATCTTTCTTCTCCGCAGCAACATTGCCTTCATGTAAGTATGTATCGTGTTCAAATGTACCATATCCCACAGTCATCAATATGATATGATAATTCATGTACTGTCTGCCTTCACAGGTGAATACTCTGTATCTTCAAATGATACCCTTTATGAAGTGACAATTAGAAATGGCATGAAACCTTACACGATTTGGTACAATAGCACCTCTGCTACATCCTCCATCAGTTCAAACAATGCATCACAGCAAATACAGTTGAAAAGCTTGAAACCTTGCAGTGATTACAGTGTGAGCGTCAATTCATGTAATCCCACTGGAAGCACCACTTTTCGGACCAAAAATCTGAGTAAGTGGTTAACTCTAACTGTACATTTTATAGGGATCACATATTGTTCATGTTTAAGTAACTTATGTAAACATGTGAATGCTGCTTTACTGAGAGTACTGTCCATTTTAGGAGAAACAAATGTTAAAACTGTGAATGACAGTAACCAACCGGAAAAAGTATGCTTTGGTACCCCTTGGAACCTGAGTACCATATGCTTTAACAAGACAGAAGCCTACTGCACTGAGGTGGAACTTAACTTTAATGACAGCTGCCAGCATCCTATAAAAAAAATGTTACCTCCTCCAAGTATGTATAAATGTGTACATATTAAATATATATATGGAATGCAGATTTCGTCTTTGTAAAACTTCAGTATTTTTGTGAATGTTTTGTCCTCTAAAACCTAAAACCTTTTTAAATGAAGTATTAAATCAAATGAAGTATCCCAGGGTTCAACCAGCAATTTTGTTATTTACATGTAACTTTTGCTTCATGTAACTCTACTCAGAATTGAAAAAGGTACAGTGTATCCCTTCATCTGATGAATGTGTCTATTGCAGATAAGCCTGTGATTATTTTTGAGAAGAAAATTCCAACAAATTTTACAGTGCCTGCCTGGCCTGAGCAATGTAGAGAAAAACTAAAGATCGAATGCCGGAGCAACGGTAAGCACTACAACTATTTTGAATACATAGAATCCTAAAAGTAGCTACTGGTATGTTGTGTTACAAAACATTTTTAATGTAAATGATACTGAAGAACAATTTTCCTTTATCTCTACAGGAGGGAATGGACCTATAGTCCTGCATAATAAAATTGAACCTTTTCAACCATATGAATGCCGTGCTATATTTGATAACGGGAGTCGGGGTTCTGAATACAACTCTGACTTCACAGTTAACATCACTTGTGGTAAGCTGATCTTTTGTTCAGAATACACAAAACAAAATATTAAATAAATGCTGGTAAAATCCTGGACATGGTATGATGAATGAGGTTTAGGGGGCTGGCATCATCACACACTCAGCAACATGGATCAGTATTCTAATAGATGTGCTGCTGAGTAGTTCGTGCATATCATTAGTGTTTGTGCAAAATAATTTAGGGTTCTGGATTCCAAAATTAGCTGATGTTTTAAGACCATCTGGGATCTGTCTGATCAGGCGAAGTTATATTTACATCATAAATACACATACATGTGCAAAATGTGCTATGTGTTCTAAGGTATAGCAAGCACAATTGTTTGTGCCCAATTTACTATGACTTCGTTATTAAAAGACTTCACACACAAGCTAACGTTCATCAATTCTGATTAACTGATTGAGGAAGTAGAAAATCCTTCTCCAAGTTCTACTGAGGTGAGTCTCAGCTGCTAAATAGTGGGCAGTCAAGGAAATTATAGTGAACTGCTATAGTGAAAACAAAAGCAGTTAAAACCAAACATTCTGTAGATTAACTTAATAAAGAGCTGGCACCCTCTACAAACAAAACAATATCATCTGTTTCAAACATTGTCTGTATTTTTTAATCATCATTTAAACTTTTTATAATGCCATTCATTTTCATGTGAAAGAAATTATTGACAAATACGTGACACTACTGAACTGGAGCATATGGAGGACATGCAAACTTCAAATCAGTTTCCTGTTCCAATCTCATTTGTGAAATAGAAATCAATGCACTCATTGAATGCTCTCCAAACCTACCAACTATGAGGCTAATGTGGCTAACTAACACTAATTACTTGTCAATAGCCACCCAAATAGTTTACAGATCTTCATTATGGCTGTGCAGGTTTGCCAATGTGGCTTGAAATCCAGTTCTCTAATTTGCTACTGCTTTTTACACACCAGCCCTATTGCACCTATTGTTAGCCTGTATTTTTGTTCATTTTGTTTAGTTTGTTTTTGTTCATTTTGTTTAGTTTTTTATAGCTCAGTAGGTAAGTCATACTGTGTCCTGAACCATAATCCAGGGCTATTCAACTTCAACAGCATGTGGGCCAGATTTGAAAGTCACTGGGGGTTCGGGGGCCACGAAATATCATGCTGTCCAGGCTGTCATTCTGGGGGGCACTGGGGGGTGGTAACGGTGGATGGGCGGGGCTAACAGAATTCCGCGCCAGGGCCCATCTCGATATCGTTCATAAGGGGGTGAGCGGGTGGTGAGTTCCGCGCAGGCACGAATTTACCATCAGCCCACTGGGCAAAGGTCCGGTATGCCCAATGGCCCGTCAAGCACTGTGTCAAAAATTGACATTTTAACGTCGCCTGGTTCTAAACTAGAACTCTGTACTGCCTTTTTTCACACCCATTTTTTTACAAATCCCGCCTCTTTCGGCAGCGATTAGCTAATAATATGTCAACTTCTGTGCTCGGATTGGCTAATTTTAAACAACACAGCAGATCACCAATCGTGGCGAAAGTAGCAGGGGAGTACCAGCCAATCATTTTATTATATCACACGGATCGCACACTTTTTTACTGGAAGTCTTGCGGGCCATAAAAAAAACAACAGGCAGTATGACTGGGAACTACACATTCTGATCCTCACAGTAAGTCATACTGAGTTAGTAAACCCCATCCGCAAGTCGGCACCACCTTAATGAAGATCTGGATGTGGTTCAAATAATATTAGAGAAAAAGACTGGGCCATTTACGACTGCTTTGCTACAAAACTCATGCCACTATTTATTTGTTCATTATTTAGATTTAATCCATTAAGGTTTCACCCTTTGATACAAACCCATTACTATTTTGTTGGACATTGCGTGTGTTACTTTAGCCTGTTCTGATCCATGTCAGCAAGATTAGTGGGTTTATTAGGTGTCCTGATTTCTGTGACTCAACATAATGGCCATTGTTATTTTTGCTAACAAAAAGATTTATCTTTGTTGTCAAGTTAGCACACATAAAAGCCTTGTTTACATACTGTTTGTGGGTTTTAAAACATTCTGTGGCAGTTATATGTGATTAGACACTTTTCCACACCATGAGACATTCCCATGTGATATTCACCCAACTTTTCAGTAAAATAGAAAGAATCAAAATTGCTTAAGAGTTTCACTCATTGGTAATTCACTTGTTAACCTTACCTGTTGATACCATTGGCTAACGTCAGTGTGAAATGTGATGTGATGTGAAAATCAGGTGCAATGTTCATGTACTAAAATATAACTTTCTCTTTCACAGATTTAAAGGCTGACTTTAATGTGTCAGCAAGTAATTCAAGCATAAATGCATCATGGAATTTATTCAGCCAAAACTGCTCCAAGTTAAAGTATAATGTTACTGTTCATTGTTTGAACGGCAAAGAGTCAAGTAAGAAATCCCAATGTCATCTAATAATCCTGTAATAATTAAAATGTTTCTTATATTATCTTAAAATTTTGTTGAATGTTTTGCATGTTTAACTTTATCATGCATTTCCTGTTTAATATGTCGTAATTCATATGATCTGTGTATTCTTATGCTATAAATAAGCGGCCGGTTATATAATGTTTTTGTTCATTTCAGATTGTAAAGGATCTCAGAACAACTGTACAGTACATGGTTTGGCACCTTATGTCAATTATACTTGCACTTTGAAGGCAAATTATCAAAGTCATACCCCTTACAAATTTAACAAAACTGTACAGACATTGGCTGGATGTGAGTACATCCTGTTTTTTTTTGGTGGGGGGCTGGGTGTGGGGGTGGGGGTTTAAATCATGTTAACCTTTAAACAATTTGAAGAATGCTTCTCATTGTCTCAGAATGATGCTGATCCTAACTCTTAACCTAACATTGAAATGTTTCATTAAACACCATCTGAGTCATAACCAAATGTCTCTACATTTTAAACATAGTGTCACATGTCACATTATGTTCTGCTTAAATTTAGTCATTTTTGAGAGTTGAAACAATTTCTGGAGCTTCTAGAGCCTGACATTGGCAATAGTAGTACAGATTACCGAAATATGATCACTCCTTCACAAAAACAAATCAAATGTAGGAGGATGTTGCATCTCACAGGACAAATGGGAAGCAATTAAATGTATTTTTGTCACCAGGCCAAGCAATTCCTCTGGGTTGTTTCAACGTTATCTTTCTTTTATAATTATAAACTTTTATAATTGGGCCATTTCATATACAGTAATCCCACGCTATTCATGGGGGTTATGTTCCAAGAGCACTCGCCGTTGTGTTTTTGTTAAAAAAAAAAGTTTTATAGTGTAAATCCTAAATATGCCCCAAATATGCTCCCAAAACACTTTAATTTCATTTTAAACTCAGTTTAATACATTATCCTTAACAAAAATATTTAGGTAAGCCCATACAGAGTGTACTGTGATTCATGCATGGGCATTTTCTTTTGTATAAACAGGTAAAAACTGTAATACATCAGTGTAATTTTAGTAAAAAAAATACAGTAAAATGTAGGGGTAATCGTCAATAATTTTTACAGTTCAATAATTTACTGTCCATCAGCGGCACGTCTAATTGTAAAGGCCAGTCAGTTGAAGCAGACATTGGACGACGACTGAGCTCAAGAGCCTCTTTTAATTTAATTTACAGCAATAAAACTACTGGGCTTTAAAAAAACGAAAAGCAAGAGAAACACTCAAGATGAGTCGGGGGCAGACCGGCAATCTTTGTGTTTTGGAAAATAATGGCTGTCCGATGCACAGCTGTCAGCCTGTCTTTCTCGGTGGGAAGCAGACCTCTGTGCAGCTGGTAAAGAAACTCCAGGCTGTTTTTTCGTCCGCCCCTGCTCTGAGTACAGCATATTTAAACATCCCAAATTTTCTTTGTGATCTCACGACAGTATAAAAACATTTATTGTTATATTTTATATGGAAATGTAGCTGAATTTACACTCATATTTATGAATTTCTGTACAAAGAAATGACATGAGCATTACCAATAATCCAAAACTGGTGCAATCTTCTTGCATTCAGTTCAAAGAGATTGTTCCTGTTACGTGTCAGTTTTTGAGCTATTAAAATGTGATGCTAACCCAGACAGTCACTATTTAAAGTAAAGTTTAGTGGAAGAAAATAACTTTCCATATTTTTGGAGCCATATGTTTACAAAGAAAAGCCTGGTATTTCAAGAATAAACAAAACATGCAAAGGTTGAGCACTGGTATGCAAAGCTGCGTGGTATAATTAAATGTAATAAACAATAAAATAAAATATGATAAAGTAAAATAACAATTAAAAATACAAAATTATAGCCACTGTCCAATCTAATAATGTCTAATTTGTATGTGTTGTTTCTCTCTCTTTTATTTTTTTCACTAACAGATCCTCAGTTCGATAAATCAGCAGTACAGTGGATTTCACATAATTCTTTTAATGTGAACTATTCAATTAAAAAATGGAATGGCAAAAAGGGAAATATTACTGCAGAACTTTTTATAGGCAATGAAAAACAAAATAATTTAACTGAGAAGAGTGACAGTGGTTACTTTCACTTTGACAATCTCTACTACTCAACTAACTACAAACTGAAGGTACTTATGATTCATTCATGCACTTCACTGCAAATTTGAAAGTAATTTCTCAGTTTTAGTTTGGAAGACTGCTGTATTTTTTTGGTTGTTTATTTTGCAACGTATGAGTGTACATTGTTTTCAGATCAGTGTCACAAATGAAAATGGACATCAGGATAGCCATGTAGAGGACATACGCACCAAATGTAAGATTTTTTGGGTTATCTTAGGGTTAATCAATGTGTCAGTGAAATACCTCATGAAAATAACTATTTAGTCCCACTTTTTTCACCAATCAATTTAAGCAAAATCCCTAAGCAGCCTGAAAGCAATTTCTGATGTGTTTCAGACAATGACAGAGCTGTTCTTGGATTCTTGGGGTTCCTCATTGTTGTCACATCTGTTGCTCTCCTGTTCGTCCTGTTCAAAATATACCTTCTGAAGAAGAATCAGTCACGGTCAGTGTCACAACTTTAAACACCACAAATAACGCTAAGCCCGTAGCACACTACCTGCCATTATCCTTATCCAGAAGTCTTATTTTCCAGTTACTTATCCATATATGCACATGTATATACTGTCTGTCTTACTGTGTAATCTCACTCCATATTGTGTACTTGTCTGTCTGATTACTGTGAAGGGCACCTGCAATCTCACTGTATCTTGTGTAAAATATTTTATCTTGTCTTATAACTTTAGTATATATATTTTTTAAAATTAATCTTTTTTTGTGAATGATTAGCTTTCTTAAGTCATGCATATGTCCCTTATTTCATATGTTTACTGCAGTGATGAACGTGAAATGGATGACCTTCTTCCTGCTAGTAAGTTTCTTTGATTTCTCTGCTGTTTTTTTCTGTTAGGCCTTTGGTTTATGTCTTTTTCTTCCTTTCTAGATATCCTGCTGACAGTGGAGCCTATTGCTGCAGATGCTCTGGTTGACACCTATAAGAAGAAGATCGCTGATGAGGGACGCCTGTTCATGGAAGAATTTCAGGTGACTATCAGCTCTTTAGTTTGCTTTGACAGTCATGTAGCAGGCACTTCAGTAATAGTACACAGGAAAGCCTGAGCAAGAACAAAGATGCTTACATGTGACCAATGACTGATTTTCTCCTGTTCACTGAGCTTTTTTTTTTCAGAGCATCCCACGAATTTTCTCCAATTACACAGTCAAAGAGGCCAAGAAAATGGAAAACCAGTCTAAGAACCGCTATGTTGACATTCTTCCCTGTGAGTTAAGCAGTGATCAAATACACTGTGAATGTCTATATTTTTTCAATAAAATTTTTACTCTGTGTTATACATGGTTTAAAAATGCACCCATAACTGTGCTGCAGATGATTATAATCGTGTCCCACTCTCTGGGGGGGGAAGACATGACTATATTAATGCCAGCTTTATTGAGGTACTTTTATACTTTTATTCTGTGGTGGTTCTTATATATATATACTGTATACAC
>JBBJLR010116681.1:0-20238 GCA_037577145.1 Brachypetersius gabonensis | reverse complement strand
CATTTGTTAACACTTATATTTATAAATATAAATCCATATTACGTATTCATATTTTAGATTGTATAGTATTGTATATTATATTTTGCTCAGTATATTGTTCATTGCCTCTTTTAAAATTGTTGTTTTTCTACTGTTGTACTTGAGAGACACCATCTACCGGAATCAAATTCCTTGTATGTGTTGACTCACATACTTGGCCAATAAACGCGATTCTGATTCTGATTCTGATTCTGATGTTGACATGCACTGGTAAGACTGTGATTGCTGAATGTGCTGAGATGCTCAGTGCCTCTCTGAAACACTTCTTATAATGATGTCACTTAGGGTTGTTGGATCAGAGGCTGTGCCACTGATGCAATACTATTTTTGTTTTCTTTGTTTTGTCCTATCTGTCCTATGTTTTGTATACTGAGTAGATTAAATGAATGAAATGGGAGCAAATGTTTGCAAAGTGCGTAAAGATACAAGGTGCCTAGATAGAGGTGTTCCAATTACTCAGCATCACCAGTATACTAATTTGTTATGCTTGAATAAGTCATACATGGAAGCAAAATGTGAAGAAATAAGAGCTCACCAATGAGATGGTAGGCCCTGCAAACTCAGAGTGTCACTTGTTACACAGTTACAAACTGGTGCTGGAATCAACAGTAGCACAAGAACCATGTAACTGGAGCTTTATAAAATGGGTCTCCATGGGCAAGTAGTTGCACAAAAGCTTAAGATCACTATAAGTTCATATTAATGCATATAGTTGTGATGGCCAGGTTTCCAGATACATTTGACTACATGTATATTGTATAATGCATATGATTGTCATGGCTGCCGAGGCGAAAGGACGCACACACAGACTGGAGTTAGAAATGCAAAAACACAAAGTCTTTAATGAACAACACAGAAGTCACACAATCACACGCAGTTTAACTAAGTAGTCCTTGATCACCGGAGGACCTTCACTTCGCTTGAAAGAAACTTCAAAGGACTCCAATACTTTTTCATGAACATCATAACCCAAAGTTCCACTCTTCTGTCCTGTTGCTCCTTCCGAACTCCAGGGACTCTCACTGAGTTACTCATTCAAGTCTGTTTGAAGCACAGAGAGAGAGAAAAAAGAGAGAAAACAGTGCACATACAACTTCTGGTGAACGCTACTCTGGTCCTCCAGGACTCTTTATATACCTCTGAGAACTCAGGTTTCCTGGTGGAAATCTCTACTCCAGTTTGGAGCGTTCTCAGATTAAATTGCATGGCTTACCAACTCACTCGTGTGTAAACTGGGCAAACTTATCAACCATTCCATTCTGTAACGTAAATTAATGTGGTCAACAATGAATAAGAATTCTATGCCTGGCTTCATGGTGTTCATATCCACCAATATACGTCTTAAAATAGCCTAAAACCTATAACTCATGATAAAATCCACAAGTCAAAATATGATAAAATATACAATTGTTTAATAAAGAAGTTGTGACTAATAATTAAGAAATAACGGATATGATTAATGAAGTTATGATACACCCTTTGTCGATGTGGCTTTCCACAGGGTTCTCTGGTTTCTTTCCATAGTGTGTCAGGTATATTGGAGCTGCTACATGCAAAGCAACTTCCATTCCCTAAATACAGGGGACAGCAACTTGGGGTTAATGGTTTTGCTCAGCACCCAGTGGTTGTATGCTAAAAGTAGGATTTATATTCATGACCTCTTGGTCCAGAGGCAAGTATCTTACTCACTAGGCCACTGCCAAAGCACTAACAAGGCAAGGCACACACACCTGTGCATTGTTAGTGTTGTGTATGAATTAAATACCCCTTTTGTGGACTGATCTCTGGTTTTGGATTTTTCTGCATGTATTTGGATTACCTCTTCATCTATCAATCTGATCACACACTGTGGACCCTTGTTGTATAACCATAATATTGTAATATAGCAGAATTTTGCAGTACACTAGCATTACCCTGTGCTCTCTCCTCTCCTGACTATAACTGCAGGAAAAGGCCTGCTATTGTTTCCAGCAGTTTGTAGTCTATGGAGTAGGTAAACACACGTATCTGGTCTGTTCTGTGAGAGATATGTGGTCTTATCAAGAACACTATCACCTCTGGAAATTACACCACTCTCTTTACAAACAACCTTTGCTGTTGTTGACCTTAACAATAGCAGCAATGGAAAAGAAACAGTAATCCATTCTGACATAGCGAGGGCCCCCTGCACCCCATGATGCTGTCTATACATTATGATTTTGCTATCCTCCGCTCATGCTGTTTTGTAGAATCTCATTTAGAATGTCTTCTAAGGCGAGCTGTTTGAAGCTTATTAATCGCAAATGAGAGTCCTGGGGACCCGTTTAGGGGTGAGTGTAAGGGGGACTGTGTGTGTGTCTGTGTTAATGTCTGTAAATCTAAGTGTATTGTAGATCAATAGATTCTGTAAACATGACACTGACATTAGTCTCATGTTTTACTGCCAAGCGAGAATATGAATGTCTATTTATTAGTGCTGGGCATGTTAACGTGTTATTCACAATTATTTTATTGCATGTTAATGCAGTTTTCTTAAATTACTCTTATTTTAAAGTGTGTTTTTCTATGCTTGGAAGCTTCACCTCACTTCAAGTCAAGTTAAGTCAAGTCAAGTAGATTTTATTGTCATTTCTACCATATACAAAATACATAGTCAGAATGAAACAACGTTCCTCCAGGACCAGCAACACAAGTGCAAAACAGGAAAGAACAAGAGCAACAATACCACTAAATGAGACAGGACACCCCTAAATAAGACAGGACACCCCTAAACGAGACGAGGACACTCCTAAATGAGACAGGACACCCCTAAACGAGACAGGACAAGACAATGTATAGTGCAAATGACAGTGGCTACATTGAGGATGAGTGCAGTATTTGACCAGGACTGTAGTTTAGCAGCAGAGATGTGCAAGAGTGCAAATGCGGAGGAGAATGCAGGACATCAATAAATAAATGTGCAATTTAAAACAGCAATTTAAAATGCCAATAAATATGTAGCAGCATAAAAAACGAGAGAGTGACATGTGTTTTTCAGAATTTGTGATAAGACAAGATATGACTGGTGTGGCGGCGAAATCATCTGGGCTGACTGGTACAGTGGCAAAGTCATCTGGGCTGACTGGTGTGGTGGCGGCGAAATCATCTGGGCTGACTGGTACAGTGGCAAAGTCATCTGGGCTGACTGGTGTGGTGGCGGTGAAGTCATCTGGGCTGACTGGTGTGGTGGCGGCGAAATCATCTGGGCTGACTGGTACAGTGGCAAAGTCATCTGGGCTGACTGGTGTGGTGGCGGTGAAGTCATCTGGGCTGACTGGTGCGGCGGCAAAGCCATCTGGACTGACTGGTGTGCCGGCGAAGTCATCTGGGCTAACTGGCGCAGCGGCGGCGAAGTCATCTGGGCTGATTGGTGTGGTGTCGAATTCATCTGGGCTGACTGGTGCGGCGGCAAAGCCATCTGGACTGACTGGTGTGCCGGCGAAGTCATCTGGGCTAACTGGCGCAGCGGCGGCGAAGTCATCTGGGCTGATTGGTGTGGTGTCGAATTCATCTGGGCTGACTGGTGCGGCGGCAAAGCCATCTGGACTGACTGGTGTGCCGGCGAAGTCATCTGGGCTAACTAGCACGACTGCGAAGTCATCTGGGCTGGCTGGCGCGGCGGCGAAGTCATCTGGGGCACGGGAGTAAGAGTGAGTGGAGATGGAGTGAAACTGACCTGAGGTGGGCTGATCTGTTGCAGACCACAGAGATGAGTGGGACTCACGGGGGAGACTGAGCTGTTGAGATGGAGCTCTATGCGGAGACTGAGCTGAATCATCCCCTCCAGTGTCATGGGAAGCATAATGTGGGAGAGCTTGTTCTTAATTCGGGGAGCCAGCCCCCCGTGATACGCGAACCGAAGTATCTCGCCACTCCAGAAAACCTGGTCCATCAGGATCCGGAACTCCTCCGTGTATTCGCTCATAGAGCGATCACCCTGTTGAAGGTCGAAAAGACTGGGCGAAGGGGACTCACGGAAGGAGTAGAATGATGTACTGGAGGAGCCGGGCCGAGCAGGACTGCTGCCTTGGAGTTCGCTGTCAGCATAGTCGGCTAGGCTAGATGGAGATAATGAAAAGACTGCGTGACTGGCTGGAGCAGTGGAGAAGCTATCTTGCCCGGCTGGAGAAGTAAAGAGGCTGGTTTGATTGGCTGGAACAGTGAAGAAGTTGGCTTGATTGACTGGAGCACGACAAAAGCTGATTTGACTGGCTGGAGCAGTGGAAAAACTAACAGGATTGGATGGTGAAGGGGGGCTTGTCTTGTTCAGTTTACCGCCTCTCTTCTTCTTCCTATGGTTCCTCCGTTTCTTTTGAGGAACTGTTATGTTGGGGAAAATGTTCTTCAGAGCCACTTTTACCACTTTCAAGTCGACCACTTCATCCATATGTGAATTCGTCGTCACTCAGGTACGCAGGAATTCTGGGAGGTCCGTGGAACACATTATCCGACTAGGGGTAGAGACATTTCCCCTTTGAACACCGGTGTCCTCACCCGACTCATCCTCGCCGTAGTCGTCGTCCATGCTGCCATAGTCCAGCTGCAGAGAGTTTCGCGAGGTGAGTCGAGTGGCAGTATGGAAAAAGTCTGTGGTACTTCTAAGAGACGCCAGCATTCTGTCCGGTCCTGTCGGAGGTGAATAGGGAATATAAGTAAGAATGACAACTATAAATACTGTGAAGGACTGAACATAGGGCCAATGTGGAAACCGAGAGTAATGAGGAAAGGGAAACAAGTGAGAGGAGTGATAGACAAGGTGATTACAAGTGGTTAGAGGAGTCGAGGTAGGATAATCAGTCCATGGGCTTGATGCGCCCCCAGGTGGTTACAGGCGGGAACTGTAACCAGTGTTGACAGCACACAGGTATGACTGTGACAGATTGAAACAGTTGTTCCCAATTAATCTGGATGCTTTAGAACAGCATAGACTATCCAGAAGGGTATAGTAGCTTGACTTTTCCCAAAAAATGTGACAGTTTTCAATGAGCATGAATAATTTTAAACATTTTGGCATTTCCCATAAAAATGTAGATCAAGCATGGAAATAGTTTCTTTTTTCACTGAAATCTATGGCACATTACAGTATTTTATTTTGATGCACATCTATATCTTTTCCAGTCAGAAGAACGGGATTAGTCACATTAAACAATTATTTTAGGTCCTAATTTGCCAGGGTTATGAATAATTTTGGGCTTAATTGTATATAATGTCTTAGCATTGTATGTATTGATAAAAATGAGAAGAAAACAGAAAATAAACATTTCCAGAATCATAAAAGGGCACAGAAGAAAGGGCTTAGGGACATAAGGTCAGAATGACTGCATGAGTGTATGCTAAAATGCTTTGTTCAGTGTGTTTGAGCTCTACATACTTTGGTGGAGAGCATTTGTGTGATGTCACTGTGCCTGTGTGTGAAAGATTATTATTTGTTGTGTGTGTGTGTGTGTGTGTGTGTGTATGTGAGTGTATGTGTGTGTGTGAGTGTGTGTGTGTGTGTGTGTGTGTCTGTCTGTCGATTATAACCCTGCTACATAAGTAAACAGTCATCAGGATGCTCAGTGGAGCAAAGCTGCAGGCAAAGACCCAAAAGCTGTAGGCAATGCTGCCCCACAGTCACTGATGCAGCACACACACTACTGATCAGTGCTAATGACACATTGCTTCCCACAGAATATTATACAACCAGGCGTCCCAGAAATCACTGAAAAAGAGAGGGATGGGAAAATAGCTTCATTAGGATTGGATTAGTCAGGTGGTTACCATCTGCAACCACTGTTTTTTTTAAAAAGCAATGATAAATGCATCAGCATTTCATTTAATTAGAAGCAAAAGTGTTCTGTAACGCTCACAGAAAGTACTGTCACCTCACAGAAAACACCTCCCAGGTCCTGGGTTTAATACCTGGCCTAAGTTGAAGTTGAACTAGGTGGTTGAGTTCTGGTTTCCACCCACAGCTCAAAGACAAGTACATCAGGTTGATGTTAAATTGCCTCTAAGTGTGTATGTTAGTGTGAGTGTTTGATACATATTTGGGATTAAATATAGTCTTTGTGGCCATATGGCTGTAGATTAAGAGAGATAACTGGAGTTCCCATGCTTAAAGTGATAAATCATTTGTTTGAGTGTCTCTTTTCAGCATAGAAGAATCTTACCCAGCAAAGAGCGTGGCATCAGATAATGATGGTAAAGTCTATAGGGTCATGGGGACCAGGATGGAGTAAAGATTAGAGGAGACTTTGGCATAGGCCATAAAACCCCCATGCTATAGGAGCTTGGACAATGTATGAGAACAAAGGGGAAGAGGAAATGACAGAAAAGTACTAGAAGAGGAGAATTTGAAAATCCAACTCTGTGAAACTAGAAACTATATAGAAACTATATAGAAACTATAAAGAAACTATTATAAATAGTTTTATAGAAGCTATAAAGCTAGATGTAAAATCTGTCAGAGCAGAGGAGTCTGATCAACACTCTCCTGGAGCCGTAAGGCTGCTTTATTCTTTAATAAGTTGTATTTCTCTGACTGTATTTGATTTTTGAATGAATATTTCAGATTCTTTTGTTCTAGATATAGCCACCACACCTGCAATGATGAAGGATAAGCAACTCAGATAATGGATGGAAATTTGTATAATCCATGTGACAAACTGCAATGCCCTACATTAAGCCTAGGGGCGATATGACCTATTTTATTGCCTGAAAGGAATTTTTGAATAGCAGTGTTGTGAATGAGGTTGGGAATCCATCTGAGAACTAGTTTCAAATAGCCCTGTCAGAATACCAGCACTGGCTGTGTAGTGTGAAGCATGAACCCAAAAGTGTCTGAATGCGAGTAAGGAGGTAATCTACACAGTTACTCTGAGAATGCTCTCACAGAGAGTAGAGATCCCAAACTGAGAACCCACGTTCTCACTCACACACACAGTAAAAAGAACACAAAGGAAATTAGCCAGATACCCAATGATGGTAGTCCTGAATAAGGGAAGGATCCAGGATAAAAAAAACAGGCTTCAATTGCGTTGTATGAAAAAATAGATGAATCCTAAGGGAGGCAGGCAGCTGGAGTGTGAAAAGACGGTATGGTCCATTGTGCATGAGGTAATGATGTGTTGGGTAGATTGTCATACCTTGTAACCTACGTGGAACAATCATCGCAGAGGGTCCCGATGGTACCTGCTGTTAAGGCAGAGACAAAGTTCTTCACTCAGAACAAAAGATTTATTTCGTCTGCAGATGGAGATAGTTTTCCCAGTGTGTTGGGCTCTCTGAACATAATATCCTTCAATGCCAATATTTATACACAGAAAAAAGCTTAGTCACTTATCGCACAAGGTTGAGTCCAGTTTGGCTTTATGCGTCAAGACCCGCAATAAACTCGTCTTTTCACCCTGAGGTGCGCCCAAGAAGCCCCAGGTTAGTCCTTACAGAAAACAAACCCCTGTAGTCAACCTTGAGCTATGTCACTTCGTCCCAGACACATTAAGATAAGCTTGGAAACCAGTGTTTATACAAAATAACAATTCTATGAAAATCATGTTCTTTGCCCTATCGACCTCAGGAACAGTTACAAAACACCTCTTAATAATCTTGTCAGGGAAATCCCCTTTCCAAGAATGAATTATCAGGAATCATCTGAAATAAAGAATCATTTTGCTGAATATACTGATTTTCCCCTTATAATATATGTGATTACAAAAGGACAGATGTGATTTCCCATGACATATTCTTTTTTTTTTTTTTTTTTTAACAAACATGTTTATTGTTTCTACATCCTGGTTACCCTTTCAATGTAGATTTGATTAATACATGCATGTTTCAATAAATTTCAATAAATTTTATTCATCTTCATCTGAACTAAGTTGGTATGGATCATTGTTGACCCCATCACTGTTGTCATCTGCATCTGCACAAAAGTGTGGTTCTGTGTTATCAATGCACCTGCAATAGATGAGATTGCTCTACGTCTGAGACCACAATAGATGACCACAACACATGACCAGTACACCAACTATTCTCACAGTCACGACCGTGTGAAAAATCCACCCATTACCTGAAAACCACTCCTCCAAGTTTTCAAAGATTGTACTTGTGCCTGTGAAGGAGAAGTAAATGTGTCTCTCATGTGTTTGATGATAGACATTATCACTATAATCAGGAATGTGAAAACAACATGATGTTGTTTCACATCCTTGCATACACCTCCCTCCTTGGCTAATAGAAGATCTAGAGACAACCTATTCTGAAGAACTTCCTCTCTAATTGCTGCTACTTCTACATTCAACAATGTCACTGCTTTCTCTGTCTAATTTGCTAGGTGTAGAACTTCCCATGCAAGCCTGTTAATCTTGTTTAGTGCCACAGTTGTTCCTCCCCCTATTAAGATAGATCATCCTATATTTGACCCTATGGTTGTCCATGGAGTGTTTAAACATACCTATTATACTTATGTGGAACTGGACCCCAACTCCCTCTTTACTCGTTTTGCTTGAAAAGAGCCAGAAAGCTGTTGGGACCCTATTGGAATTAGAGCTGATATGTGTGGTGTGACTATCGCTGGTGAACAGCACCCCCCATGCCTCAGGCAAATGAGAATATACATGTTGCCCACAGCTATACATCAGCCCCTGCCCTGGACATGTGTAGTTTGATGTTATCTCTAACTGATGTGTATCTTCACCATAAGATATAGTACCATTTTCAAACCAAAACTTTTTTCTTCCCCCAAATAGTAGCCTGATTGGTTATTCATACACAAACAATACTCAACCCTTGGATGTTCATAGATCTGGAAGGAACATACACCTGTCAACATTTGAAGCTCACAGTGAGACTATATCAGTGTGTATGTGCATCAGTGTCCTTAAAAACCTTGTGTGCCTGCAAAATCCACCTGTACAGTAACTCATAAGAAGCGCATTTTTCCTGCAAAATCTGTGCGTGTGCTGCGGAATCTGGAACTGAGACAAACGCATGTGAAAATGACTGACAGACAAGACATGATATTCTGTCTAGCACATGGCTAGTGCACATGCCACATTGTTACAACACTTGGTTGAAAACTTGCTCAATATCTTTCTCAATTTGTCCCTCTCCTGTGGTGAGTGTTGCCACCAGAAGACCCAGGAGGAGCTGCTTCATTCTCCTCAGGCTGTACAACTTGTCGACAATGGGAGATGTGTGTCCCTGTTAGAGGTTGACATTTTTTCGGGAATCCCATGGGTCACGGGAATCCTGCGGGACGGGAAACAAAATCACTTTTAAAAACGGGATTGGAACGGGACTGGAAAAAATGTAAACGGGAGTGGGCGGGACCGGGAAATTTAAGTGGGCGGGACCAGGATTTTTTTTAACATAACTGACAGATTTTAGCCCAAAAAACAACAACAACACGGGAGTGGGAGGGAATGAGAGTCATTCTTCTGGGATTGGGACGGGACGGGATTTTTTTTGTGGGAGTGGGACGGGAGAGATTTGAAAATTCACTCCTGTGTCACCCTCTAGTCCCCGTCACTCACCCTTGGACTATCACAGCAGTTGATGACGTCAGGAGGACCTGGAATGGCCCTCTCCAGTGATCGTTCCAGTTCCTCCTCCTGAGGTCTGTCCCCCTCAGCTGGAACTGGCAGCAATGTCATTGCTTGTTGGTGAGAAACACTGAGAGCAGTATGCAGCCACTGTCAGTATTCAGACAAATCTAGACTTAACCCATCGGGTACCACAACCCTGGTTAGTGCAGTTTGTCCGCTTCTCCCATAAATGATTTCAAATGGAGTCAGTCCACTATTTCCCCTTGACATGTTTCTCATTTCAAACAAAGTGAGTGGTAGGGGCTGGATTCAATTCAAGCCAGTTCTCTCACAACATTTGGAAAACGTGTTCTTTAACATGCCAGTCACTCGTTCCACAGCCCCTGCACTCTGGGGGTGGTATGCGCAGTGAAATCTCAGGTAAATGTTGTAGTATTTACTTAGTTCTTGCACAACCTGATTTCTAAATCGGGTGCCATTGTCACAAAACAATGGGTATTGCCCATCTAGGAATAATTTCCTGTACCAGCACCTTGACACCTTGACCAGTGAAGGCATCTGCAGCCTTCACTGGGAAAGCTTCGAAGTTTGCTGAACATGTCTACAATTACTAGACAGTAACATTTTCCCTCAGCTGGTGTTAGTTCAATGAAATCAATTTGCAGATGGTCAAATGGAAAATTTGTAGTTGGATGTGCATCCATGGTTGCCACTTGGCCTCTTGCTGCATTGTTTCAGATGCACACCAAGCCAGAGATGTTCATTCTTACCAAGTCCAAGTCAAGTCTCAAGTCTTTGAGTGAACGTTTAGAAGATATGCTAATTGGCCATGCCCGACGATTACAATTGGCTGTTGCTTAGCAAGGGGTGGGGCTGCGTGCTGTGATCATTACTTTGGTCAGACAGTAGTTTAACATTAGCAATGACTTTCCCGAAATTTTCGGTGTCTCCACAATACGTCAAAGTCATGTACAACTCCGAAGGCATATCTACTATCAGTATAGATAGTGACACACTTCCCCTTTGATAACTTGCATACCTTTGTAAGTGCTAACAATTGAGCTTGAGCAGAAAAATGTGATGGCAATGACTGCTGTACAAGCACATGTGAAGCCGACACAACAGCAAATCCAGCCTTGGGAGAGCCACCTGGGGCTCTGCAAGCTGATCCATCAACAAACAGTCAAATCACTGTTTTGCAATGGCTCATCAAATAGATCAGGACGGCGTGTACAAACATGTATAACTATTTCAGTACACTCATGGGGTTCTCAATCACCCGGAATTGGTAATAGGGTAGCTGGATTGAGTTGTGTACAATGAACCACGGTTGTGTTGGGCATTTCAAGCAGGCAGTGGTGATATTTCAACCATCTAAGCAAAGGATGCTCAATGGAAGAAACAAGCGACAATTACCACACATTCCTAGAAAACTGAACATTTGTTTCACAGTATTGGGCTGGGGCACAGACTGTATTGCTTAACACGATCTGTGGCCAGTTGTTTTGACTGCGCCGTGAGAATGTGTCATGTGTCCCATGATACTTTCTGTTGCACAAACTGTAATTTGAAGTTTGATGCTTTGTGGCCCTTTTCAGCAAGAAAAACCAAAAGTGTTGCCTTTTGACAAAGCTCTGATGTGGGTGCACACACTACTAGATCATCCACGTATTGCAATAGTGTGCACCCTTCAGGCAGAACACATGTTTCCAAAGAGTTTTTCAGAGCCATTCTATAAATGATCGGTGACTCACAGTATCCCCGACACAATCTGGTAAACGTATAAGTTTGAACGAACTACCTTTTGTTAGAACAGCAGAATAGTTGTTAACAGGTTAAGAGTACAGACCACCAGAGAACCAAATATACTGGTACACGTGTATCACATTTATTTCAGTGATGTCCAACAACCCCACCACTTTCACACAGTCCACCAGTGCTTAGAGTACGGTCTCATTCTCCACGTGGAATCCCCACATGGAGTAAATAGTCCAGAGTAAGTCTCCCTCCACTCTTTGAGTGTAGACTCCCTTCGCAAGCGGTGCGGTGGACGCCGAAGATCCGCTTCCAATCCCGCGTCCAAACACCAAACACAGCCCATGCTAGGCAAACAGACTGGGGCAAGATAGAAAAACCCTCCTGCATAAACACCACAGGGGGCGCATTCATAAATGTAGGGTACATACATAAGCAATACAAATGCCTTGGCAGAGCATTACACAAAACAAACATACTCACATGCGCATAGGACACAAACATATCCCGCATTCAGGTCCGTATAGAGTATCAGCCGTGTGGTTGCTGCTGTTAGCCAAGCCTAGCCTGTCTTCTTCTTTTATAGAATTAAAGGGAGGCTTCCCACAGCGCCACTGCTGGCCGGGAGCCCGTAACCTAGGCTACCGCCTGTTACATCGTTTTTCCTTAAAACTCAAACGCAAACCAGACCTGACTGTCTGGGTGTACTGGAACACTAAAAAATGCATTTGCCAGATCAATCACAGAAAACTATGCTGCGTAAGCTGGTATTTGACTCTAAATAGTGTATGGATTTGTAACTTGAGGTGCAAGTGCCATCACAGCTGAATTCACCGCTTGCAAGTCCTGTACGAATCTCCAAGATTCTGGTTCCCCCCGATTGGAACTTTTTAAACAGGGAGAATAGGAGTTGGCACAGGAGAGTCAGGACAAGGTACGTATAATAACTCCAGTCTTCAGTAGGGCTTCAAAAATAGGAGTTATTTCTTTCGCTGTCTCTGGACGCAGCAGATATTTTTTACAAAATGGTCTAAAGGAGCTTTTTGGAGTAATTACCACAGATTCACAACCGTTAATCAAACCCACATCATGTTTGCCTTGAGTCCACTGGGAGGCAGGGAGTAAAGCCAGATTACTCTCTTCCTCCTTGGACAGCAAACAATACATCATTCATGTTCTATCTGGAAACGGTTGGCCACTCGCTTGTAGATGGTTTCGAAGCCATGGTCCACACGAGGGCCATGTCTGGCCTGGTGGTCTGGCGAGATATCCAATCCTCCACGTGGAAAGTAATCAGACAGCCAATGGGGTTCTAAGGCGGGATTCCAATTCCATAGGCCAATGGCTGCTCACAGATCAGACCTACAGGAAATGGGAAAAAGAAAACACAAGCACTACGTGCCACGGTACGTAACAGCTACATATCCCTGTGCTGCAAGAAAGTCACAAAACGTTGGACCCCCTTCATAAAAATCCCATTTATGCACAAACATGTCTCCTTCTGTTGAGATCGCAACACCTTCTACTCCACATGTTAGTTGAAGTACGCACATCAAATCTCTGCCCAAAATGTTTACGTGACACTAAGTAGCTATCAGAAAGGAATGTTTTAATAACACTACAGGATTGTCTGTCTGAAAAAATGGAATGGGAACAGAGAAATATTCTTGATAATGGATGGATGGATGGATGGAAGTCACTTTATAATACACATCACAAGTAATGTACAGGTATGAAATTGTACATAAACTCAGGCTAAATAAATATGTAGTAGCTTTTTGCTCTGTTACGGCTTCTGCTGCGCGGCTCTGCTAGATGACAAGTAGGTGGAGTTACAAGGGTTTGGTGACATCTGCAGTGTCCAATAGAGGTAAGAGATTTAATCCCAAGATATTTTCATAAATTTTCATTGGTTAATAATTTCTACATTTTATAGACCCCAGTGGAAATTGACCAATAGTATCGATTTATGAAAAAAAAAACAACAAAGACCAAAAGTGAAGTTTTTCGGAAGGAGCCCGTTGTGAAATGCACTTTTAAGTTACAATTCCGAGGCTTCCATGTCTGGTGACTGAAGATTCGCCTCTTCCAGCCCCACGTTTGCATTATGTTCTTTAGTGATACGCAACAGAAAATCTCTCCCCCTCCTTCTGAACACACAGCTGAATCTTGGAGGTGTCATGTGTGACAGGGACACTAGCCTCTATTGGCATTTGATGGCCTTTAGAGCATTTACATATGGATTGTAGGTCTGACAAAAAATCAGCAACTGGTCTGAAAATCTTTTTCCTCCCTCAGACACAGGATGTCTTTCTCAGACCAAGGCCAACTGATCAAATGGGGTTGACGATCTGGTCCCAGAACTTCCATCATCGGGGCTTGAAGCCCAATCTCATACATGCTTGATCTGCTCTTTGCATTAGTACCATACTCATTACCACACGTGTTGCGCTAGTTGGCCAGTAGCTTGGCTCAATCTCTGTGCGTGGCCTTTTGCGCATTCATTAGGGCAAGGGGAAGGTCATCTCAGCGCTGCCAGGGACAGGGTTGGTGTTGGGGACGGAGGGTTGGGTGTTGCGTGGACGTCATCCTCTGGTGGAATGCGGACTGCTTGCAGCACCATTGGGGGTGGGCTCAGACTTGGATACAGGCTTGCAGCATAAGTGGGTGGGATTTGACCAGTAGGACCAGTGGTAGTGTGCGATCCTACAGGTGTCTCATCAAATAAGTTGATGAGTGGAGAGGACTCTTCCTTTCCAGATGTGGAACGCCCCCCATCGTACGTCATACTTTATTACCACCATTTTTTATTACTGCCACAGCACCCTGTCTTCACTGTCTCCTCTTTTTGGTTGTGTGCCTCTAATTCTAGTAGTTTTTGCTTTAACTGCTTCATAGACTAAGGCTGTAATGACCCTTTCTTTGCAAAGTCACACTTCTCCACCCACAAGTCAAAGTACTTTACTGCTTCATCACCATACTTGAATTGTATCATAAAGTACACACATTGACGTATTACAGGACGCACTACCTCAGTAGCTTCAGGCTTTTTATTTTTCTTACTGCCACGAGCACCCATGGTTCACATTAACCAGTGAACCTCAATACCCAATACAATATGGCTCTAAAAACCTTGCACTGCTCCACCCTCTTTGTTTTAATACTGGCACAAAGGAAAATCTAGAATAAAACTCTATTTCAGGCTGGACTCCTGCCCATACAAATGTTGCCTTGAAATAGTTTTTCTAGACCGGACTCTTACCTCTTGTCTTTCATACCCAAAAATTTCTGGATCCAAACCAGTGCAACCACACCACAGCTTTGAAGTAAGTGAAGGATTCTCTCACCTCGGGTTTGGGACGAGGTAAGTCTATCCCCCTCTCGTTTGCTCCAGCGCTGGGTTGGCCCGCGGCGGATCCCCCTCTCAGTCCCTAAAGGCTTGAGAGTTTTCGGTGAACTGCCAGTCTACCAAAAAATGTTTTGAGGTTGACAGTTTTTGAGTATCTGTACTTCACTTGAGTATTATTTTTTTTGGAAACTTTCACTTCACTACATTTGGAAGACAAATATCATGCTTTTTACTTTGTAATTTCTATCAAGGGTCTCGTTACTCATTACTTTTAGTTCTGAAAGCGGATTTTTCGCCGCTTTTCTGAAACGTGATTTTGTTTTTATTCTTTTTTTTTGCATGCCAACACATATATACACACATACAGGCAATACCTTATAGATGGTGCTATACTCTCTCAAGCGCGCACTCTCTTGGGGGTGGGGGTGGGGGGGGGAATACGTCCTCATGCAAGGCTAACCTTCACGCCCTTATTTCATGTTCTTTTTTGTCGTGCTAATTTGCATTTACAGCAGTTTCTCTCTCAATCTGTGTCAGGACACCTACCCTACTGTGTGGGCAATTAAAAATTGCCCTACAAGCTAGTCAGAGGTATTAGCTATTAGATGTGTTGTGCCAATAATGCAATGATGCTGTGAAAGAAAATGTACTTTTAATACTTAAGTATTTTTAAAACCAAATACTTCAGTACTTTAACTTAAGTAAACATTTAACAGTATGACTTTCAGTACCATTTGACCAGTAGTGTCTGCACTTTCACTTAAGTAATTAATGTGAGTACTTTGTCCACCTTTGCTTGGGACCTTGATGATCTAGGACTCCACAAAAGAACCCAAAAGAACATCCAAGAGGATCTCAGATAAGCATTCATGATTCTGCCATTAGAAGAGTAAAAATTAATGGGAGAGTTGCAAAGTGAAAGCTTTCTTAATATTTTGTCTTAAATTTTCCAAAACACATATTAAGGAACCTCAAGTGATTTGGACTGATGTTATGTGGACTGGTGAGTTAAAAGGGGAATTCTTTGCGTTCCATACTTTGGTGACTTGGCATCTCTTCCAGAAATTTCAGTAAAAAATGTCTGGTCACAAGACTGAAGCTCAAGCGCAATAAGAATTTTCAGCCCTAGTGTTCAGGGCATTTGCCCTGCAATCAGGAAGTTGTGGGTTTGATTCCCAACACTGCTAAGTACCTCTCAGGTACCCTTGAGCACGACAGAATGGTCACTTTTATTCCACAACACACAGTGTGAACAGCACAAAATTCACCAAGTGAAGCAGGGGGCAGCAGGAACACGGCACTCAGGGAGCAGAGTGTGGGGACGGTACCTTGGTACCTTTCTGATCGCACCAGCTATTGGCCCAGTCAAAGCCCTGGCTTAAAGCCCATTTATATGCCATGGCAGGACCTTAAACAGGTAGCTTAAAGGCCCTTAAATTCTTTATATAAAAAGAAAATGAGAGAAATTTGGTTTTAAATATTAGTCGCTTAATGTGAATGTAACAATATTTTAATGCAAGCAATTATGGTCCACTTCTATTGGTTCATGCATTACAAAGTCCAAAATAAGTGTTCTTGGTTCATAGCCCCTGTCAAACTGAAATCTAGTAGTCCTTGCTGTGACCTCGATGCCATCTGTTTCTGCACATTTCCCATAATGTTTTTGTACCTCAGAGCCTGAGCAGATGACAGAGACGGAGGGTGGCCATTTTAGCTGTCCACTTGCAGGGAGCCAATTTTTCTCTCACTTGCTCACTCTGCCGCGAACAAACAGCCATGAATGGTCCATCATGGGCTGTCGAGTGTGATTGATTGGCAGCATTACGCTCCGATAGAGATTAGAGTAGCACAAAACACCCAGTTTCTTCTCTTGGTGCAGCGTCTAGCAGCAGTGCATGCTGTGTCTGTCTTAGAGAGAAATGTTTTTCTGCCTCATGTCAGCACACCATAGCTAATATGACTGCCAGTGAGTTTCATAATCCTCCTAAACCCCCCCCCCCCCCCCGCACACACACACACACACACACACACAGTGTAAACGCCATGAAACCATCTATTTTTATTTTTAAAAATTAAGTTCTGACTACCTATGTTGCTTTATCTAAAATCTACCCATTTTTCTTATTTTTCACTGGTTACTTTACTGTAAGCCCAAACTTAGAAGAAACATTGTATAATAACCATTTATCGAAGTATAATTTCAACTGTTTTTTTGCAATCCATTTTAAAAGATTGGTAGATTTTGTACCCAACAGTTTTTTAAATAAAAGCCCCTTAGTTTGATAAACATGCTTCCCGCCACCAGTTGGTTGGCAAATATTTTCATAAATCCCCATTGGATGACAATGTCAAAATGCTAAAGCTACATTTGACATTCAGCGGGAGCATTTGTAACTGTACTGGGACAGGATTCAAGTGTGTTGATTTTAAGATTGTCATGGAATTCACAAAAGACTTCAACATTTCAAGTGTTTTAATTGCAATTACTTATTATGAACAGCCAAATGCATCACTGGGTTAAAGGAGTAGCCAGTTAACTATAATCAGGTTTTAAATGTTGTTTTTATTCATAGTGTTTATGTAGCATCAAGCATAGTGACATCTGCCTCTGGGATTTCCTGCAGAGGATTTTGTTGCTCTGGGTTATTACTGTCTAATGTCAGCATGTTTAGGGGCTGAAATGGATGTTAGTTGTACCAGTGATAACCTTGTTGATGTTAGTGCTGATGTCTAATAATGTTTTTGAATATTTTTTATGTGTTGTGATATTGCTTGGAATATCCATAGATCTATCAAGTTCTCACAAACGTGGCTTTAATATGTTGGTTATATGTCTTTTATGAAAGTGAATTAAAACACAAGAATAAAAAAATCACATGCATCTACCTCTGCATGATGCATAAGCTCATACATGCAAGCAGGTATACATTATAGCATAATGTCACACATAAAAATTACAAGCAGCTTTTAAGGCAACCTGCAAAGGAAAGTCGTTTATATCTATTTCTAAAGTAGGATACACTGAAAAAAGGTGCGAACATGATGAACCCATGGTTAACAGACCTGCCTCAGCAGATATTAATATTGTGGCTCTAAAGTGTTAGCAATAAGATGCCAATTGAGGCACACACTGAGCAGACAGCCCTGAGCTTGGCATTCTCCCTGCAGTGATGGAAAATGTTGTCCCCCCCCTCCTGATGTAGTAGACCATTTTTAACCATAGGCAGTCAGACAGTTGAGGCCTCATGAGGCGTCATGGTCAATGAGAAACGAGGGGCCGAGGCTCATTCTGAAGCAAGATCTCTGATTTTACAATTTTTATAGACTTTTCCAGACCTCTCCTACTCCCTCTTTTGGCTTCTGGCCAATACAGGATTTGATTAAACATTCAACACTCCACCTTCTGCTTTACCACCTTCTGCTTTAGAGTCTCCTCCTCCTTAAACATTACCTTATCTTGATATCGCCTTCTCAGCACTTCTCCTTCCTTTTATGGCTACATGTGTATGGCTGCTGAATTAGCTATTCTATCTTACACACAGACTACCTATCCCTTATATGGAAGGTCCTAAACACTACCTTCTGACATAGGATTCTTCTCACTGTTTTGTGTTCCATACTGTTTGACCCCTGACCTCAGGCTATTCCCTGCAGCTACCTTAGCTGGCCATAACAGACAGAGACGAGTGTTATACTATATTTGGACACAGCCGCACAAAGGCTCAATTTCATTTCATGATCTCTAATAAAATGCTATGATTTCATAATTTCTAATGGAATTCTATTTACCTGGTATTTTTATGCTTAATTTCCCCGTCACTGGCTGCCCTGATGATTTCACTAACATGGTCATAAATTGTCATTAATTACCTACCTATACTAGACATGGCATGTAGTGTGAGTCGACATATTTTGCAGTTACTGTCGACCTGAGAATCCTCCTTTATTATATCTGTTCAGTGGTGCTCCCTTTTCATTAATGGTCAGGGTTAAGAGGGCTGACAAATTGTGAAGCAGCAGATGAGCTACATTAGGTTCCATAACCTACAAAGTGCACTTACAGGATGAATAGCACAAGGTGGGTATTTCCAATAAACTGGCCACTCAGTGTAGACGTTTGTGATGAAAGGCTAACGAGTGTTCCTGTGTGGGAGCTGTGAAAGGTGGGCAGCTGTGTGCTTGTGGGAGTTGTGCTAAAGTGTAATTGGATTTTCAGTTCACTGTGACTGCAGCTGAGCTGTGTGTGTTTCTATTCATATATGTGTGTGTGATTGAAGCTCTGTCCAGAACACAGATCAGAGTCTCTTTGTCTGAGTCGGTGTCTTCTTGTGGCTTTTAAATCACTCTTTCAGAAAAGAGTGAATTTCTGGCAGTGTAGTGAAGACCACAAAGCTACTGGCCATGGGGTCTGAAGCCCCCCCAAAATGATCCCAAGCCACCCTAAATATATAGTAATCATTATACTATTTTTAAATTATATGTCCAAACATTTCATTCAAGATATCACTGAGCGCAGATACGCACTTTACAAATAGAAACAAGACTATGAATTGAAAATTGAAATAAAAAATAAGTCTAGCTATCATTATTGAATTAAAATGATGCACTGGCTGTTGAAGCTGCTGTAGATAGCAGGCGGGCATTAGGACCCAGGTGAAGCTACATGGCTTGTTAGCGAGTAGCAACCGGAGCCCGTTCAGTAATATTTCTCTGGTAGTGCCGTTTGTGCTCAGTTCAACAGAACAATACTATGAGTGTCCATAACTGTTCACTGCTTAACTTTACTTGTTTCTTAAGTGAAAGGACAGGTTTGGTGAAAAGTTTTCAGCACTCTATACATGCTAATTCCTTCCTACAGCCCTGGGGACTAAGCCTCCCTTGTCTTTCCATCCTAGTTATGTCCTTGCTACTGGTAATTTGTATAGAATGTGCTTGATAGTGCTTGTGAGTCTACAGCTACTACTTTTGTTACACTCCTCCAGTGCATCAACAGCATAGAGTTTCCAACTTTTTACATTTTTTCCATTGTCAGACAATGGCTTGTTTTTTTATTTTGCAGGAATCAACTTCAAATTCAAACCTAATATCAGAAGTTGTCTGCTTGCTTTAACTAGCAATATACTCAGAAGCATTTATGTCACGGTGGGCATGAATGGGGAATCAGACAGGGAAACAGGACGGGAGCATACACAGGGGTAGTGAGCTGACATGACATTACCAGACATGAATGACATTACCAAATATGACATTAATGTCACCGTGTCTAAACAGACACGGCGCAGAGACTAAATACAGGGGCTAAACCAATCAGAAACACAGGGAATAATTAACACAAACAGGAAACAGGTGACGGGGATAACTAGACAAGACAACACGCGACCGAACACCCAGACAGCACACAGGGGACCCCTAGTGGGTCTACAGAGACAACAGGACCATACATGACTAGACACGGAGCAGAAGGGGACCGATAGCCAGGAGGGAAAGTCAGAAGGGGACCGAGAGACAGGAGGGAAGCCAGGAAGGAGGTCAGGAGGCAACCGAGAGCCA
>JBBJLR010116640.1:0-20248 GCA_037577145.1 Brachypetersius gabonensis | reverse complement strand
CACACACACACACACACACACACACACACACACACACACACACACACACACACACACACACACACACACGTAAACAGAAAACTGATGTTATCCAACAGCTGTTGCTAGGTTCTATTTCTTTGTAAATATCTAGTCAATTCTGTATGAAGGGACATATGATTAACATTAATGGTAGTTCATAGTAGATATTAATTACAGCTTTATTGACTTAACGTGATGCATGTCCTCTAAAGAGATGTTCGTTAAAAAATCTGAGTCAATTAAGTCAATTAAAGATGATCATAAGCACCTGTTTGGGGCTCCGATTCGGAGCCTGTAGAATTATAATCCATCATAATTCAGGTCCAGATTAAGACGATTTACTCTACAAATCCTTCTGTAATCCCACCATGAAGCCTAATCCTCAACAAACTACAATTCCCACAAGCCCTAGTAACTTTATTTCAATCATAGTTAAAGCAATAGTTTGGCCAAACATTTAAGAATATATTTATTTAAAAAAAATAATAATCTGCAGACAAATTTCAGACTTCTAGATGGTTTTATATTTACAGAGAACTGTACAGTGTCAGAAAAACGACTGTGAAGAGCAAAGCTAAAGTATTTTTCCAGCTTCTTAGCTCAGGTTTCTGTAACTGCTACACTTTTTTTGGGGTGGAACAAAGAAATTTTAAATAGGAAGCTGGTAAACAGGAAACCAAATTCACTGAGAAGTTTGAGGTGAGCATGTGATGATTCAAGCAAGCAGTTAGCACCATGCTAATAGGTGGAGTATATGCTAAAACTAAAAGGATCTGACTAACTAGGTTTGGATACTGGGTGAATATAAGGGAGGGGGGGGTGTATATAATTTGTCACCAAATTATCACTTAAAAGGGGTACAAGTAAAGAGCACTGCGAAGTATTTGCCGATGATCAAGTCCTCTCTGAACTGGAGTGTAAACGCGGGCTGCAGACATTGTTAGTCCCTGATACTGAATGCAAAAAAACAAAGGGAAGGCTGGAAGAGATCATGCATGCTGCGAGCATTTGCAAGTCTTTTCAGTTAACACCTGTTATGTGCAAAACCACAAAATAAGCTACATACACACACAAATACACACACACTCACACTCAACTGCAGCTGTTTAACTATAACTTTACTGTTGCTATTACATTAATGTTACTTTAGTAGGGAATTCCCCATAATTCCGGTATAATTGAGTGCTTAAGATGTACCCAAAGTCATTCAGAGTGGGTTTGGTGTGAAACTTACCAAGATGGAATTGTTAACAGTGGTGGTGAATGGAACCAGACGTCTGCCTCTAATAGCTCCCTCACAGAAATATATTACATGAAATGCTTATGAATGTGCTGTCTGAAAATCCATTCATGGTGGAGGGATGCATGCAGGGTGCTGTGAAGCAAAATAGAGCTCAACGAAATCTTATTTAGTTCAGGTTTGCCACCATTTTACCATCAGCAATACTCTATATATACACTCAGAAGACAATGTTGGGTCACTGGTGGGTCTGGGTTGGAAAGTTTCTTTGCAATGAACAGTTTCGCACCAAACCCACTCTGAAGATCTCAACTTCATTCACAACTAGAGTCCTAGATCCGGAATCCTAGAGTCCTAGATAGAGTCCTAGGTGTGCAATTAGTTATTTAATATTATCTAATGTGGCCAAGTGGGCCTTGGTAACATGCTGTGATAGATAGGTGGACTGTGAAAGGTTGAGAACCATCATCCTAGATGACCTAGTTAATCTTTCTATGCTCTGTAACTCAGGCTGGAGGAGGATGTGGAGCAGAGAACAGAAACAGAAATGGTTTTCATGGCTATGCATTTAATTTGAGTGTCACTTCTGGTGATCCAGCTCATGAAGGGCATCATTAATTATTTGATGAACCGCACCAGGTGTTAAGGTAGGAAATAGTCGCAACTGTGCAGGGCAGCGGATGTCTAGGACAGGAGTTTAAACCACTGTGTTTACATGCTGGCAATTGTTACCAGTGGTGTTGTGTACATGTAAACACTGTCTCTGTGATATCTGCAGGCTCGTTTACATACATAATGCAGGGTTTAAATTTAAGAAGTTAAGCATATGTGGCACCTTCACCTTTCATTCAATTCTGCAATTCTGTAATATTTAACATTTTGATCAGCAAGCATCTCCTGCTTGCATAGGCCCTTAGTTCTGTTTGTGGATCGTATGAACATTGAAAACATTGAAAACTGAATGTTTTTAGACAAAAAAAGCCCCATCACCCTTAAAGTGTATCATATGAACATTACAGCGCATGGAGCCCTTCAGAACAAAACACTACCTTATATTGGAAATCTTTTCTTTTTTTTTTTGTACTTTGGAGAAAACACAAATTGTAACTAAGTGAGGACCCTGCAAACATTACTGAGTGTTTTTTTTAAATGAAGCAGAAGCTATATCGCCCCCTACACTTCCTATCATGTATTACAGTCTATCAGAATGACTGGATTATCTGAACATTAAAGTGCTCTTTTTCAAATGAAACGGAAGAGGCTCCTACACTTCCTCAGAAACTGAGAATGCAAAAACTGACAAACTGCAAATCTGTAAGTGGTCACTTTGCGAAATCAGGGATCTGCTTCTCCAGCTTGTGAGAGAAAGCCGACAGCATGTACTAGAACAGTCGAAAAAAGGCTGGTCACAGGAAAATCATGAGCGGAGCATCTAATGAAAGATCTGCTGCCTTATTTGAAAAGGTTGAATGTGTCTTTCTGAGCATACACTGAGCTACAGAGCAGAAAGAGGGTAATGCTAAAGATGGTAATGTCCCAACCATTTCTGGGTATGAGTCAGGGTAAGGTGGTTCTTCCATATTGCCTATGGTTATTAGGATTAGTTAACTGAAAAGACGTTTGCAAACACTCTCTCCTCGTGCACAGACACACTGAGCTGGACTGGTGACTGGTACCAACCTTCAGAGCAAGCCTGACTCTCTTTATCTTTTTCACCCTCTCAACTGTCTTTGTGCCGATTGGACAAAAGGAAAGAAATAAAGATAAAAAATGAAAAGAAAAAACACAAACCAAATGCAAAAATAATAAATAAATAGACAAACATAAATAAAAACAAAATAAAAAAAAGTGTTAGTGTTGGAAAGCCGACAGTCGCTGAAGATTAGCGATATTAAAGTTATTAAAGTTAGCAGTACAGTGCGGAGGCTGACCGGTGCGTATCAGGAGAGGAGAAACATAGTCAAAGAGAGAGAGAGCTGAACGACATGCACTCTATACACACATACAAACACACTCACCGGGTTTAACGTGTTGCACTGGTCTATAGGATTCTTGTAGTCAGTCTTCAGTTCATCGAACGCAATTATCTGCACAGAAAACAGTAAATAAGTAGAAATAGTATATATAAATAGAAATACTCAAATGGACTGAGTTTTTACTTTGACTGGGTTTTTTTTTTTGCTTTGGCACAACAAGTTACTGTTATTGTGATCAATTCTTTTTTCCCCCTCCACATTTTTCACCCAGTTTAGTTATGTCCAGCTAACCACAGACATATTTGCCAGTTACAGAGTCTGTAAACAAAAGCCACCTGTGTACAGCAACTACATGGCAACATATGACATCTTACTTAATTTTTATAATTACTTTATTTTCTGTGGGGTTTTTTTTTTTTCACAGCTCTGCATTTTTTTTCTTGTGAAAAATTTATTGTTAAACTGCCTTTAGGTATAGCTGTTGATTTTTTTTTTGCTATATTGCCCAGCCCTATTGGGCACCACTTAAAAACACATTTAGTTTGGACTTAAGCTTAATTTTGGTCTGCAAAGCTAGGCTGTGTAGTCAAAGACAGTCTTTGAGACAGAAGTTTGTTATTCAGTCCAGCCCTAATTCACTTAAACAGCGTGTGACTTTAGTCTCAGACTCATGAGACGCTGAAGGAGAGCAAAAGCTTAAAAAAAAATCCCAACAAAACAACCACCCTGAAATAGGGATCATGCCAAACAGCACCACAAAACAAAAACTTTTTAATACAATTTCAGAAAAGAAAATGATAATTAACAGTTCCTTTTTGTCCTGCCGTGAAAAGCTCCGACAACCTAAAAACTACTGGAAAGAAAGAAATGACGGGTGGATCATAATGGAAAGTATATTGAATCTCATTAATAAAGAGCATTATAAGACATTTTATGCTGGAGCACTATTATCCATTAGAATTCATCTCCAGATTAAGCTAGCCAGAGAAGAGAGGTTTTAAGCACTAAGCTTTTAAGCACTTACATACGCCTGATAAGGATCATCAGTGAGAGTGTGGTGGACAAGAGTACAGTGGGTGGGTCGGTGGGTGTTGGGGGGGGGGGTGTTTATTACTGTTTGGATGTCTTTTGTGTCAGCTGTGTTAAAGTTAAAGTAAGTAAATTGAAAGAACAAATAAATGGAAATATATAAAGACATTACTATCTTATTTTGGCTGTTTTTTGAAAATAAAATAATTGGAAACGTTTCAGGTAATTCAGTAGTATTGGGCACAGCAAATGTTACTGTTATTGTGATCAAATCCAACAACAACAAACTACATGCCAACAAGCAGCTGGTGAGATGGCAACCTATGAGGACCCTTTTTATTATTTCAGTGTTTTTTACACAGCTCTGCTGTTTTGCAGCTTTTTCGTCAGAAATATTTCTCAGAAATGTTTATAATTAATTTATGAGTGGATAAGAACAGCTATTATTTTTTATCATTGTTTGATTTTTTTTTTCTTGTCTTTTGTGTTTACGTCAGCACTAATTTCACAAATCGAAATCCTCACTGAAATTAACCCCATTGAGAAAACATTTAAACATATTTAAAACATAAAAAAATAAATTTAATTAAAAACACTCCTGAGCTCTGCTGTGAGGGATGAACTCAACACTCCCGGGCTTAAACCCCGGTCCCCCAGGTGATGACAGATGATTGCGGCCAGGGTGGCTTTAAATGGACTTGCCAACATTAACAGGGGGTAAAACAGTTATAAAAGAATATAAATAAACAAATCAGAGTGATAAAAGGTCATCTGTAAACAATCATTTAAGCTTCAGGCTAGGCTACACTATGCTAAGCTAAAGGTAACTTATGCTAAGCTAAAGGTAAGCTATCCTAAACTAAGCTAAAGACCGGCAACCCTGCTGAATCCAATCCGACTCGGAGTGACTCAGAGCCGGGCTGACAGAGAATAAACAACCCCGACGTGGCGGCTGGAGGGTGTCCCGTCGTTAGATTAGTGATCCTGAGTGTCTGGGGGTAAAAGTGCAGGTTAGCTGCTTCATCATAAGCTGGTAAAGAAGCTCCAGACCTCTGGCCCTTCGCTCCGGATTTCAGGGGAGAGATGGCAGACCTGACCCAGGACCAGACACCAACAGCCCGGGCTAGGTCCCCCCTCTACCTGCGCCTTACTCAATAAAATGTTTTTCTTTACTTACGTGCCATATCGCGAAAAATATGAGAGCCGCCGTCAGCAGCAAGGCCAGCATGTAGCAGAAGGCTGCGAATGTGAACGCCATGGCCAGCTAATGAACACACACACACGTTTACACACTCTTTTACGCACACACACACATACATACACAGGTTTACATTAAAAATATAAATTCCCTTATAAAATCTTTAGGCTTGACTTTTGACATTATTATAATAGTTATCATTTATTCATATATAATAGAAGATGGACTCAACTTTGTATTTTATTAATTTTCTCTTTCATCCATTCATTCACACAGACGTGACGGGGGACTTTTAATTTGTAGTCGAGTAGCTAATGGTGGTCACCAAACCCCAAGTTCTAATAATTTTACCGTTAAATTAGAATAAATTGGTTGAGGTTTTTAGCACAGATGCTAAAGTTTTTAACGTGTTAGGATCAGTTTAAGTGAGTGCAAACCTTCGTATGTAAAACAAGGAGGGTGTAATTGCATCTGTCACTGTGATATGCTGGGCTGCTCAGACACCTTCAGACCGCCGTAGTGAGGTCGGGCCGCGTCCGAAACGTCCACGTTTCGTGGTATTAACGTGTTTATCAATCATGTGGATCGACGAGGTGGTTAGCACTACCGACACAGTTAGTGCGAGTATGGTATACAGATCGGGAAAAATCAGGGCAGGCAAATAAAAGAAGAATCTTCATTTAACATTTCACGCGTAAGCCAAATCTCTGAAAGCACTCAATGCGCAAAAATGCGTCGTTTCCGCTTTGAATCGGGTAGCGACAGATCGTAAAAATTGGGACAGAGTCATTCATATACAATTATTCCGTTAGTAATTACAACATGGAATATTTAAAACGACGATTATTTAAACTTGTTTTTTTATCGTGCTCCGTGGCAGAGAAACACGGAGATATGTTTGTTTCCTGGCCCTGCTTTCAGTAATGTGGGTTCTCCACTGACTTCTACCAGTTCCGTTCGGTTTAGTTCGGTTCTACTCTGTTAAGTTTAGGGTTTTTTCCCCTGACTGGTAGCACCTCGGGTCGGTTCAACTCTACTTGCTTTTTTTTTTTTTGCTTTTCCATAACTAAAATCTGGTACCCGGTTCCATTCTTGCTACAGTGTTCCACTACAACTAGTTGCAATAGCAACCAAACATTCTGAGAAGCAACACGAGCGCTCCGAATTTCACTTTCAGAGAACCATATACGGTATATGGACAAAAGTATTGGGACGCCTGACATGTACAGGGAATTTAATGACATTGTGTGTAATTCTGTAGAGCATTTATGAGGCCAGGCACATCTATCCCAGTTCATCCCAAAGGTGTTGGATGGAGTTGACGTCAGGGCTCTGTGCCAGTCAACTCCTCAACCATGTCTTTATGGACCATGCGTTGTACACTTGGCCTCAGTCATGCTGGAATAGGAGCTTTTCCCAAACTCCACAAAGGTGGAAGCATGGCGTTGCGTCTCCTGTGGAAGTAAGGGGGCTAGACCAAACCCTGAAAAGGTGATGTTTCAATACTTTTGTCCATATAGTGTACTTTCCCAGTTCACAGAGGCTCTATTGGTTATAGATGGTGTTTGGTAGAATAAAATTAATAAGGAAATTGTCTCAGGAAAGTGAATGAATGTAAGAATGCTTTTTTTTGCTGTCTTTGTGCAGTTTCAAACAGAATAATGAGCGATCCAGTGGTTCAGCTCATATCCAGCCACTATCATGAAAGTTTGCTTGTGAAAATTAAGATTCACTGGGAGTCTGTGTGACCTCAGAGTGCAAGTGGATTTTCATGCCAGAGATGTTCACAAGTCATTTTTACAGAGTCCAAGTCAAGTCTCAAGTCTTTGTGCGACTTAAGAGCGACCCTGGTTGTGCTGGAGGATAAAATAGAGGACTGTGCCAAACAAGCAAAAGGCACAGAGAATACAGAGGAATGTCAACTAATAGAGAAGCAGAATGAAGCTGCGGCCCAGGACACGGTGACTGTCCGAAGAGCCAGTGACCATCTCTGGTTTTTGCACCATAGCACTAGTCTATCATGGAACACTGGGAAGCCTAACAGTTATTCAAACTGAGGTACACACAGCTGCAGCCCATTGGAGTCATTTGAATAGTTCTGTTGTTACTCTCCCCTTTTCCATTCCTATCTCTGTCGCACATCCCAGCAGTGAGTCCATACTGCTCTCTGGCGCAGTGCCTCTCTCTGAACCAACCGCAGTTTCTGACACCATGCTGGCTCCAGCGGTTGCTTTGGCAGCATCAGGAGACACAGGTACAGAAACCCTTCTGACTCCAGCTGAGGTCACTTTGTCTTCCTGTACTGAATGCATAACACAATTAGTAGTGGAGCAGGTTCAACAGGTACAAAGTTCAAGTTCTTATCTGGGAAACACGTACATATGCATGCAGCAAAAACTGTGGAGACCATGAGAAAGCCGCAAAGATAGTGGAGAGTAATTTTTGAAACTTCTCCAGTGGGAGTTTGTTCCCCTTTTAAAAACACTTTCAATGTGGTCACTAATCTTCTTCCATGTGTTTGTGTATATACTGTATCTAAAGCTTTTTGTAGAGAAAACTGAATAATTATGGAAGAAAAAAGGTTTATTCCTAGGGCCTCAATTATCAATTGAGCGCAAACAAAAATCTGTGGGTACGATACGCAAAGTGTGGAATTTATGAACTTGTACTTGTGCTCAGAAATGTGTGTGAAAATCCGCACACCTCTGACCGCGCATATGGACAACACCCAGTGGTAGAATTGCGAAATTGCAAGACGAATGCAGTAATCTCCCTGGTCCCAAACTACATTCAGTTTCTTTACACAAGACCGGCACAAGTGGAAGTTGAATGGGGATTTCATGTCATCACTGAATTTCCTAATGTTCTAGTGTTATAGGATCAGTAGACTGCACACACATAGCGATAGAAACACCATTCCAGAACGAATAGAAAGGATGCAATCTCAGTCTCGGAAACATTTATTTTCTTTGCGCACTTCTCCATTACTCCAGCAAGAAATTGTTACAATATCTACATGGTTATTGTACAGCTTACTTCAAATAATGCCACTTTAAATCACACTCAGTTCACAATCAGTTTTGCACTCCACATACTCCTCACTGCATCATTTTGCACTATACCTGCTAAATACTTGTAAATATTAAACTCTTTCAATACTTGTAAAGACTAAACACTCATTAATAATGTTATTTTCTTATTTTTGTGCCTATTTTCCACTAACAGAACCTTGTCATTTATGAGGCATATAAAGAAAGGCTAAAGGGCCCACATCGTACATATTCCTACTTATAACGTGATTTTATTGACCAAAAACAACAATTTTTAATCAGTAATTTTTCATGACCATTTTCCAACCTTTCTTTATCTCTTAGAATTGAACCGTGCCTTTAAGATTATATTATATATTAAATAACCTCGGTTTTGATTGGCTGCTGTTTTGTGCCTCAGTCAAAAAGCAGGCTGAAATGGATTGGGTAGTGTATATTACATTTTGAAACTAACATTGTTTACATACTAGATTAAAATTGATTCATGCTAGACATGCTGTATTAAAACTGTATTAAAATTTCTACTCGTGGTTTCTAGTACCGTTTTACATTTCACTGAAAGACAGGAATACAGAAGTAGAAAGCAAAATGTAATGTTCAATAGAGAGAATAGAGTGTTGCTAGGTGCTTGCTGTGGTGTTTTACTAGGGAGTTTCCAGATGGTTGCGATGGTGTAGGAGGTTGTTGCTATGTAGTTGCTAGGGTGTAGGACTTGTTGGCTGGGGAGTTTCTATGTGGTTGCAAAGGTATACAAGATTGCTCAGGTGAAGGAAGTGGTTGCTATGGAGATTTTGGGCGGCAGGCCAATCTCAAAATTGAAAATCAGCAACTTGACCGTAATGCAATAGGAAAACCAGCCAACACATACAGCGCTCCCATTACATTTGTCCATATAAGACGCCGGACCATTACATCAAATATGACTTTAAGAACACTGCGTTCAGATACATAGACTTTCATATAGAGTTGGTCCCTCTTTGCAGCTGCGATAATGGTTCCGTCCGTTCGCATGCTCTGGACTCTGAGGGGAACTTGTTTTTCAGTAACAAGATAAAACGTGAATGCCCTGCTGTGGCAAATAGCTTTGGTTTTATATTTGATTTTATGACAATAATGTTTGTATTGAGATTTACAGAAATATTTGAACTGCATCAGTGTTAAAGTGAATACTGCTGTTAAAAAGCCCCTTATTTGTTTAAAGTGTTTGTTGAAAGTGTTATTCTGTTCATGGAGCAGTACTTTAAAAAGAAAGAATAACTTATATTAATGTTAAACATTTTCATGCCATGGGACATTTAAATCATTTCACTGGCTACCAGTATGTTACAGAATTGACAAGATACTTCCACTAGTCTGTTAAAGCTTTAACGGTGCAAGACCCGTGTGTTTATCCGATATGCTGCAGCGATGCAGGGCGAGCAGAATTCCAAGATCATTAGGACTGAGGTTAAGAATAAGCAAGGAGAAGCAGCATTCAGCTACAATAATGTTCTTAAAAGGAACCGGCTGAAAGAGAACAGAGAACAAAGCCCTGACCCACAACAGCTTTAAATCCAGCCTGAAAACGTTCTTACTTGAGTCTAAAACTCAGCTTTTCTGCTGCAGCCTTGCTTTTTCACCCTCTGCGAGCACTTTATCAGACAATTCTTTTTGTTTTAATATTACTTCCTTTTAAATGTATTGGTCTACTCAATTTTAATGCTCTTTTTCTGAAACACCTCTAATGATGCCACGGTATGAAAGCTGATGTATAAATGAACTTGCCCTATAACAATAACAATATTCAGTTTTCATTAAATTGAGTACATCAGCAATTTTCAAACACATCTGTATCTCTGCTGAACGGCTGATTACCGCGGTCGATAATTTCAACGTCACCCCACGGGAAACAACATAAAACCTATTCCCTCGATGCACAACAGAAGCTAATGGGCAGTTGCTTCAGCACACACCCCCTGGCTTCTATTTATTAGAAGTCACCAGGTTTTCTGTTCTTTTCTAAGTGAATGTTCCCCTCAGGACAAGCTGAATGAGGTTATGTTTGAATGATTCACCCATGATTCATTTATTTGCTAATTACCCCGTTTAAAAATGGCTATTTTGTGAGACTAGTATAGTACTGTGCAAAGTCTCAGGCATCTGTGTAAATTGTTTTAAGCCATTTTTCTCAACATTTGATAAAGAGAATTCCTGTCAGCAAATATTAGAATAAATACAAACAAACAAAAAAGTAAAAACTATCCAGATTTGTAAAAAGTAGTTTTATCATAGGTTCAGTTCCAGATTTTTCTAGATTTGTGAAATTCTATCATCACTTGTGCTGCTCTTTATTTTCTGTTGTAGTCAAAAGAAAAGCACGCTTTTGCAGGAAATTTTTTTTGAATAAATATAACTGTGTCATCACCATGAAGTGAAGTGTGCGTTAAAACACTGTATTGTGGGTGAAAAATCAAAGCATGAGGTGAAGTTTAACCAAACTGGAGCTTTATTTGAGCTAACTGGCTCATCCAGATTGGGCCACAGAATTAAAATTGCAGCAGTTTGAAAGGTGGTCTCTTTTATGTACAGTTTTTGTGATGAAGCTAGTTCTATAGCTGATATAATGATCATATAATAATCATATGCTGAGTGTTTGTGAAGAAACAGTGGTAGCTGACTGACTGATCATTATTTCTATGCCACAGTGTGGCCTGTCTGACTTCACTCTGAAAATATTGAAACAGTTCTTGACTGGTGCCAATCTATTATTACTCATAATTCAAAAAGTTGATGTGACTGAAAAAACTAAAAGCAGATCTGAAAACAGCATCTGAAAACTGGTTTAGAAACGTGTGCTGCTGTTTCTGATGATTATTGTTGACCCCTGTGGTGGTGAATATAACCAGGTGTCAGGATCTACATCTACATGTTTTATTTCCGGTCCAAAAACTCATTAAACCTACAGGTTCCCTCTGAGATTATTTGTGATGTGGGATTATTTGTGACGTGTGATGATGGAAATGTAAATTCTTTTGTCTATTATGTATTAAAATATGCATACCTACCTAAACTCAAGGCCAAAACAGCAAGTCCTTCCACTCAAAGCAACTGTCTGGAGAGATTTCCATTTGATCAAGCTTTTTTTATTGGGAACAGTGGTTAAAGACATTGTATAAACCATGGAAAAGTACAAATGTTCAACAATCTCACAGGGCAGGATGTAATATTGTAAATATCACAGACATTTAATTTTGGGGGAAAAAAAACATTTTTTAAACACTTATCTGAAAAGTAAGAAAAATACATTTTTCAATCAGATACACAGGAGGACACAACACTGATTAGCACAAAAACAGCTACTCGGACCACAGGGACACCGACACCAAAAAGAGCTCTATACAAGTACAGGCCCAAAATACAGACAGGTCACTGTGTCTCTGGTGACCAGCCCGATCTGACTGGACGACATCGCTCACCAAATAACCATCAAACTAAAGCCATAATTCCACAGAATTAAAAAAAATATTTAATTTCACTACCCAAAGTGAAATCAAACATTTTGGTGTCTGAAGTTTCAGTTTTAGCACTGAAAAACTGACAGAAGTAAAACAGCAGTGGCCACACAACAAATAAGCAAGTTTATTAGAGATCACTGAACACCTTTACACACTTCGAGGTTCTGAAATGACAGGTTGGACTCCTGTTTGTCCACTTCTTATTCAGAGCTTGAATTCCACCTTTAATGGTGCAGCCTGAGGTACCAGGAATGTAACAGCTGGAGACGTTAAGGTGGAATGGAAGATTCAAATAAGAAGCAAGCGAACTAGAAGCTAACTGCAGTACTAAAACTACAGAAGCAAACTTCGCACACCAAACCAAATCAACCAAATATTTTGTCAAACTTTCGCTTTAATTGTACTACAAAGTGGCCCAACGAGCTATTAAAAGGCAAATCTCACTCAGAAACACCAACATTTTAAAATAATGGCGGAGGTTAGTGGGAGCCAGTTAGCATGAGGCATCAGCAGCAATGCTAATAGACGTCCGCTGTATTTCATTCAGAGCTTTTTATAGGGTAATAATAACACTGGGTAACAGTTTTTTTTATGAAAGGTCTGTTTCATTGCAATTTTTTATGTTATGTTTTTAAGTTTTGCTGATTCAGAAAATCATATCAGTTTTTTCTAGCTTTCAATGGTTCTAGAGAAGAACTAAACTGTGAGTTTGCAACATGTACAACAAACAAACAACAAATTAATATGCAAAAAGTTATAAGTACAACAAAGACCATGTCAGCCAATCCGCCAAGTTTATTTTTTTCTAACTAAACCCGTAAAGCTAAAATAAATGAAAATCAGAAACGCAACAAAATGGATTTAAACAGATTTTTGTTGCCTGGTGTAATTAAAAGGTGACAAAAAAGGTAAAGAATGATGATGGAGTGCTAAACAGACACTGCAAGCAATGTAAACTCTTAAAGGTTAACTTTACAGAAGGAACAACTTGATTTTGAGATTAGGGCTGTCATGATTAGCTAATCTTTATTGATTACTTGATTAAAAAACAATAAAATGTATGTTCTCAGGGAATGGGGTTAGCAATAACTACAGGTGTGTGTTCAGTCTGGACGTTCTCCACAAGGGAAAGCTGCTGGAGCTTTTGTGAGCATCACGGAAAAGGGAAGAAACCCACACCAGCAGGAGCTCACTAATGCACATGTTTTGTAATTCCTAATTAAAAGTTTTCTGTTAAGAATTACTCATTTCTGTTATTGAAAAAGAGCTTTAATTACGCATCATTTCTTATTGTGTCTATTGGTCCATATACCCAGGAGTGTTCACAAACTGTAAAATGCGTTTTCAAATGATGTACAAAAAAGGGAAAAAGAATGAAATGAAATGAAATGGTCCCATAAATGAATGTGTAAAAGAACTGCAAGTTGTAAATTGGTCCAGTGTTAAAACACAAGAGTAAAGAACAGAACATGATTTTATCTGCGATGAGGAAAACGGGTCTATATCACACACACACTCACACGAAAATGCGCACACAGGTTTAGAGTTAGAATTTTTAATCTAATATTTAGTTTTTTATGTGAACAAGAAGATATAAATTACACACTGTATAATCTACTGTTTTCATTTTGAAATTTTATAAATTCATTGGTTTTTCTCACTTTAGGCTCATTTGCAGCTTTGTTGTTCACATATAATGATTTTCAGTTTCCTGCTCTTGGACTGATAACCTGAATATATCTCTATTTTTATCCTCCGTCAATTTGTTACATTTTCTTTCACACTGTACAGACTTTAATCTGGTGAACGGATATAGTGCTAATCTACCAATGGGACTGTGTTTAAGATCATCACAGCTTTTAATGTTACAGAGGCATTAACATGATTTTTCACAGAGATTATACATTTTAAAAATAATTTCGTATTTCTTTATAATGCACAACATTAACCTTAGATTAAAATAAAGATGAGATGATCCTCAGCACTGCTGTTTACCGCTCAGATCATAACCATAATCACCTGTTTACTGTTCAATTATAATCATAATCATCTGTTTACTGTTCAATTATAATCATAATCACCTGTTTACAGTTCAATTATAATCATAATCATCTGTTTGCTGTTCATATTATGACTGTAACCACCTGTTTACTGTTTAGATTATAACTGTAACCACCTGTTTACTGTTTAGATTATAACTGTAACCACCTGTTTACTGTTAAGATTATAACAATAATAATCTGTTTACTGTTTATCACAGATTCAGATAATAACTGCAATCACTTGTTTCCTGTTAAGATAACTGTAATCACCTGTTTACTGTTCATATAACAGGAATCACCTGTTTATCATTCAGATTATAACTGTAATCACCTGTTTACTGTTCAGATTATTACTGTAAACATATGTTTATTGTTCAGACTATAATTACATTTATCATTCAGATAATAAATGTAAACGTGTTGTCCTGGTATATTCTCTGCAGGGAGACTGTCAACATCTACTGACACCTTTTAAAAAGATTCATTGAATGGTCTGATTATCACTAAAAACAGGTGATTGTCTCAGCCATCATATGTATAAACACACACACACACACGATAGCAGTTTAGTCTGTCTGCAACCTCCCTCAGTTCAATCATCAACTGTCTAATAAAGCACCTGCAAAACTGTTTAAATATTCATCATACAACTGTCTACTCCGCCCCTACATCCTGTTGGCTGTAAGGTGTTCCACCTTGTTTTGTTATTAACATTTCTTTTCCTTCTAAACACTTGTATACTTTCACTAACAACTGGTTACTAGGCAACAAAAGTCCTTTATTCTAAACTTCTGGAATTAATTTTTCTGGAGGAAGACGTTGTTTAAAACGTGTGTTCAGGGCTTGTTTTCTGTACCGTTTTCTTCACTTCACTAATACTGGTATGGAAAAGCGGTGGAGGACTGGAGGTGGAGCATTATGGTGAATCATTTCAGGAGGATCTGCTGCAGCCGAATCACAGCAATACTGAGGTTCATCATAATTCACCACCGCCTGTGTATTATTGCTTAAATGAGTAAATACATTTTTAAAAAATAAATACAAAAGACTCTCACAAACACACAAATACGTTCGAAAAATCTACGTCCAGTTTCAGAAATAAGTGTATTCAAATGAGATTTTCTAAATTAGGTCTGATAGAAGTCTCAGAGTAAAAGCACTGATCCAGGATTTATTCAATATTTAAGATCATCAAGCAGACTTTCTTTTAGAAAAAAAAAACAACTTGTGTGATTCACAATTCCATGCAGATTCACTAAAGATGTGAATCTAAAGGTCGCTTAAATTATCTCCTGATGACTGAAATTCCCTACACGGAGGATTTTTTGTTTTCATTTTTTGCATTTAAAAATATTTTTTTTATTTTGGCAAAAAAACTGGGCGCATACTTTATTCAATATTGGTTAGATAGAAAATGTGAGCTGAAACACTCCTTAGAGTATAAGTAAGTGGGGCTGAATAAGCTGTAGAATGAGATGTAGTATATATGTAAATTAGATCTTTTGTGACATCACAAAAACAGGAAATTCAAAACAGGCTGGTTTTCTTTGCTGTTTAGTGTCCTTGTAGAGGGAATGTAAATGGCTGCAAAAACACTACTCTTTTAAATGACGAGAAAAATTCAGTTTTCCTCGACACAGGTCCATTAATTTCTTAGACGTTATTGCAAATTAAATTTCAGTATATTATCGTTAGAAATATCTCTGCTTCCAATTTGTTCAGTACTAATCTGGAGTTAGTATTTGCTGTTTGGTCCCTTTTAGAGGATCAGTGCTTTCACTCGGAGCCAGAAGGCCTAATTTGAAACATATTTGCATTAAACTTCATAATAAAAACCAAGTCTCTGCAGCAATCAGTCCAGATCTCTTTTCATATCAAATCCAATTTAATTGTTTTGCATGAGTGAAAAATTGCCTCAGTAACACAAGAGTAAATAGAAAACTGTGAGACATTTTATTTCAGTCTCACAGCAGATTTAACACCCAAAGACACACACACAAGCAGCACTGCTGGCAAGTAAAATCCACAGATGCCTCCAGACAGGAGAGGCATGTTTTGTTCAAAGGTGTGTGTGTGTGTGTGTGTGTGTGTGTGGACGGCTCAGTCCACAGATCCAAATCACTTTTGCACACTCTGTGATCTGGTCCTAAAGCAATAGATCAACCAGAGGAGTGGTAATAAAGGTTTCACACACACATCAAACGTGTCGGCGAAAGTTACATCCTAATAGCCATTGATAGTTGAACTACTGCATTAACTGATCTAGATTTGTTCAGTCTTTCTCTAAAATACAGTCATAGAGTGCAGCCTAACACAAAGGCCTAAAAAGAGCATTAAAAAAACATTCCTTCCTTGTGTGTGTTGTATGATGAGCTCAAGATTTCTATGGTGAAATACTAACATCACTGTCATAAGAAAACCGTGGAATATCGTTTTACGCCATTTAAAAAATGCCAGCTGTCCTTTACACTATGGGAACATGTAGTGCTGAACTAATAATTAAGATATAAAATTATTGGGGCCCAAATTGACTTTTCTAGTAAGTGCCTGAATACAGTAATTGCCCTTAAAATACCGACATTCTAGGAGTATTTTACTCCTGCAGGTCTTAACATGTCCACTAGGGGACTACAATGTAATAAGTTGCTCATGCACCACATGTTGCTATTTAGCCGCGACTGTAGCCCCTTGTTTAACTACAGATTTTTAGAGCCACTTAGTCAATAAGAGTGTCAAGGCAACAACAACCACATGAATAGCACAGCAGTGTTTTTGTGGCCTGATTTTTTTTACTAACATTTTACCACATGGAACCAATCATTGTCCTGATGATGTGTGCGGCATCTGCATCCTCTGGCTTGGTAAATAGAAGCTTCTGAACAGTAAATACACATTTGAAAATCAAAGTGGCAAACCAACACTCAAGTTATTCAGGCCAGCCCTCAAAAAATTATTCTATTATCTATTAAATTAACAGACATTCTCTTCTCTTCTGATTTTACGATTTCAGGGTTTTCTTACACCAGTGATGAGTTACTGGAAGCGGAATTCATTATAACACGACTAACTAAACTCTGCTTGTGGTGCTGTAATGTCTCCTGAGTGATGCACATGAGATTACATTAACATTACTGATCAAAGCCACATACGGGGTCCGGATACCCTGCTGTTACTCTTCTGACCTGTGGGTGGCAGTGTTTGATTTATAAAACACACTATCGTTCCTGTTTAAAAATAAAACCCTTTAAAGTTCACATTATGCCGCTTTTCTATAGCCTGTGCGTAAATCTGGAGCCGGTTACCGTAGTGTTTGGGCAGGTCTAATCAAATAACAGACAAGAAACAAACACTCGCACACGAAAAACACACTCGAGCACGCACACACACTTTAGTGTTAAATGAATGGTTTTGTCTCTCAGTGACGTACAACATCTTGGTCATCCTTTTGCTGTTTTTGGGCGGGTTTTTTTTTAACGGAAGAAGCCCAGTTTCTCTCTCAGCCACTCCTCAGTCAGATCTTCAGTGTTCCTTATTTCAAACACCTGCAGCAAACACAGAAACGGCTCAGTCACTTTTTGATTGCAAAGTTATGTGAAATAACATTCATTCATTTATTAGCCAAGTTGTTTATCTTTAACCAGGTGCTAGAGTCGCTTCCAGTGGTCATAGGGCAAAAGCTGGAGAAACACTTTGGCCAGGCCATCAGTCCACTGCAGGCCTGACAAACACACTCACACCCTGGGGCAAATTAGGATCTCCAACACACTGGATATCATTAGACTGTGGGAGGAAACAGGAGCAGCTGGGGGAAACCCATGCAGACACATGCAAACTCCACACGCAAATGACCCTCAGCCGCCCAGCCAAACCTCTGGAGATCAGTGTTGCTGAGTTACAACAACCACAAGATCCCCAGCAGAACACCGATCAGCCTGTCAGGAGTGGTGCAATTGTCTAAGGATTTTATTTCATTTACAGCATTTAACAGATGCTTTTATCCAAAGCGACTTCCATTTCCAACTACAGGCTACAGTCTGAAACAACTTGGGGTTAAGGGTCTTGCTCAGGAACCCAGTGAGAGGAACAGACTTCCGCACAGTGCTGTAGCCAGTCTGTATATAGTCTAAATTTTTTCTAATCCAGTTTTGCACCATTATTTATTTACATCAAACTCTAATTTTGCATTTATTTTTTTACACACACAGTGATGTTGTCTTGTCCTGTGAATGATTGTTCAGTTGCTCTTGTGTTTTTTTTGTTACTTTAGTCCTGTCCTGCCCGCACTTGTATAGTCTTTTGGCGTTCTTTGTGTTGCACCGTAGTCCCACCAGAAAGCAGTTTCATGTCACTGTGTGCTGTGTGTACGTGTCTGAAACAACAAAACACCTACTTGACTCGAAAAGTTACTGATGTAATGTTATGGTCCACATAACCGACTACAAAAGCTTGTCAGGAAGATTTAGTCAAGTGGAAAACAAACGATGCTGGAATGTAATTGTGCGCTTTAAACTTGTAAATGATTAGAAGTTCAGTACAAAAATACGGCACATCTATGAAAATACAGAAACTCAGAGAGTAGTTAAGTACAAATGTGAAATGGATGCGTCTTTTTTTGCACGTAGCTTCATGTCCATGTTTTAAAAAGTGCTATGTAAAGTGCAAAGGTGGAAAGTTGAGTCAGGTCCCAGCTCAGGTGTTTGGGAGTGGGAGTGGGGGCCCAGGCAGTGGTTTGGGAGTCTGATGGCTTGTGGAAAAGGCTTTCAAACAGTCTGAACGATCGAGCCAGTGTCTGGTTTGTTTAGAGATTCATTTCTAAATCGTGTATATGTGTGTATTTATATACAAACCTTAGTCAGTTCCACTGTCTGCACCAGTTTGTTTTTGCTTCCAGCATACATCATCTGCTGTTCTGGTTTACAGCCTGAGAAAACAGACTGATCTGATCAGAGTGACAACAGCCTTTCTTCCATTCTGTGAGTATTTAAAAGGAAAGTGACGACTCTGCAAAAACCTACATGCATGTATACCATTGTGTGTGTGAGTGAGAGTAGAATGTACATTTTAGCACATTTGAAATAAGGTGTTTTGACCATAGCATTAAAAGAGTGTGTGTGTGTGTTTTACCGACAGGGCTGGAGAAGATGAAGCAAAGCGGGTAAGACACTCTCCCATCATCGTGCTGGTATTTATAACTGTACACTACAAATGTGTTTCAGGTTAAGGAGCAGTCAGAGCTTTAAAGGGTCTAATTACACTCCTTCTCCAACATCTCCAGACAACAGGCTGTTGTTTAATCCTCCAAATAAGATCAAACTTCAAATAATGATTCTTTCTATAACTACTAAATATTGACTGAACTGGTTTAATTAAATGAATTGACATATTTGATTATCTCTCTCTTTGTCCCTTACATTCCCTGTAGCGTACTACAGTCTGTCATGAACATTATAGATTATTATAGTGAAAGTGACCATTCTGTCACATGTGAACACACCACAGCACACAGTGTGAAATTCTTCCTCTGCATTTAACTGCATTTCACCAAGTGAAGCAGCGGGCAGCCAGGAACACAGTGTGTGGGGAGGGTACCTTGCTCAAGGGAACCTCAGAGGTGCTTAGCAGTCTTGGGAATTGAACCCACAACTTCCTGAGCACTAACCACTAGGCTATAAGCTGCCCTGCAAGTAGTATCAACCATATCGATATCTGTGGTGTACAGAACACAGGTATGGTTCCATATTTCTCCTCGATGTCTCCATGAATTTGTGGAATTCCATGAGCTGCTCACCAAGTTGAGCCCAAACAGGTATTTGACAGTTTCTACTGGGCTTCCAGGTCTGGAAAGGAGAACACACTGATGTCCATATAATCACTATTTACAAAATATGTGTTGTGTATTTCTTCTATTATTTTTTAAACACCATTTAAATATAGTTACCTAAGACCTTTGCACAGTACTGTAAATCAATTCTACAACACACTTATTTTCAAGTAAAGAATATTTCATGGGTAACAGCCTTAAGGTCACATTTTGTACTGTGTTCGATCCTCAAGCCTACAGTGACTGGAACGGTCAGAATCTTAAAGAGTTCAACCCGTTCAATCTGACAGTACAGCCTGTTCTCTCTCTCTCTCTCTCTCACACACACACACACACACACACACACACACACACACACACACACACACACCCACACA